>JAYJMJ010302707.1:0-74719 GCA_036873875.1 Laminaria ephemera | reverse complement strand
TCAGAATGAGAAACTAAGCCATTAACTAGAGTGTATCCCGCTAGCGCTAAGGAAGTTGATGAATAAACATCAGGTAATACCGTTAATAACGATAGTCCCTTGTCATTTGACGAAACCGTAGTAGCAGTTTCAGCTTCAGCGCTTGGCACGTCAGCGAGTAATTGACCTCTTAAAATAAGTTCACTCAAACGATCTTTATTAC
Source organism: Laminaria ephemera (assembly GCA_036873875.1). Lineage (NCBI taxonomy): Eukaryota > Phaeophyceae > Laminariales > Laminariaceae > Laminaria > Laminaria ephemera. The sequence goes on along the minus strand of JAYJMJ010302707.1, from coordinate 74,517 downwards.
TATCAGCCACATTCATCAATAAAACTTTGGGTATTTCAGTCGCTAAACGAAAACTTAACCAATGAACATCTTGTGCTAACGAACTTTGTTCATGATGTATTGCAAAACCATTTTTTAAAGACCTTACAATGAGTTCCTGCAACCATGGAGATTGAGGATCAAAATTGATGTTTGTGATAGTTTGATTAAATGAATCAACTGCTGCGGTAGGCTCAACTTCAATGAGTAAACTTTTATCCATCGAAATCGACAAAACACTCGCGGTATTCGCTAAACACAATGTTTTTGAGATATTTAAAAAGTCTGTCCAAGATGACAGAGGGGATTCTTGAAAACTTCGTTTACGTAACGATCGTAAACGTTCTATTAGTTCTGCTATATTAACTTGTGCCATTTAACTACTCTTTTACAATCTATTATTCAGAAACGGAACTATTATCAGTTAAATGCAAATTCAGATTCCGCAACTAAAAAGATGATTCTCTTAGAATGAATGATTAAATAGCGATGTGTATATTCAGATAAATTTTGAAGCAGGGAAATGTTTTCTTCCTGCTTCAATTTTTATTTAATCCTTACATGAATTTATCCTAGGAATATGATATTTTGGCTTTTATGTTTAAAGTTAATTTTAAATAGTAAATTTGAACTGCCGCATGATATATTAAATATAAATTTAATTATAACGATTTATTGTCAAATATGGATATTAATAGTCATAAAGATGAAAATAACTATCAAAGTTTTGAAAGTTATGAAGATTATTTAATGAAATCAAATCATCAAATGTCATTGTTTCTGATTAACTTTGTTAGATTAGAAGAGTTTTTGTTTAGAAAATCTGATAATCCATTTTTATGTAATAAAAAAAACAACTTTTTAATTTTATTTTCAGGTTTTAATGGTCTTAGAATAGAGTTTATGAAAACTGAAACTTATAGAAGAAATAAAAAAGATTTTGACGAACTCTTTTCATTATTATATTTTGAATATAACGATAGGCAAGAAAATATAAGAAATTGTATTTTTCATAATTCGATGGATAATATTTTTGATAAAAAATATGAAGATGTATTAATAAAATTTAATAAAAAATTCAAAATTATAAAAGAAAATATAAGTAAAAAATAACTTTACATATTATTTTACACATAACATAGCGTAGCAATTCTTGCAAGCGGGAGATACTTTCTCACACCCTGCAATTACGTTCCAAGTTTTGGTCGCCCAAGAGATATTAGTTGTTTTATTATATTCGCTCATTTCACTTTCCTCTATAATTTTATTAAATTTGATTTACTATATTTTTTCCAAAAAAAAACCTCCCCGAAGGAAGGTTTATGCAATTTTGTTTTATGCACTAAACGTTCTTCGAGCGTAGTCGAATAAGAGTGTGACGTTGTTGGAGAATTGTAATTGTATTTAAAATTTTCATTTTCGTTTCCTCTTTTGGTGTTTAGTGATTAATTTCGTTAATAATATCAAACAAATTAGTTTCGGTCAACTACTTTAATATTATATTTTTGATAAATGTTAATATTCAAATTTTAAACCAGCACGGTATAAGTGCTCATGGTCATTGACATTATCAGTTGTGAAATAAGAATATTCACCGTAAAGTGTTAGATTTTGACTAAGTTCCATATCCATTCCTCCGGTGTAATAGCTAAGTGTTTCATCTTCCATAGCCAATTCTTCTTCTGGCGATATTTTTGTTATTGTTGTTCCAATATACGGTATGAATCTGTCAAATCTATAAGAGATTTTGCTATATATTTCTTGTATTTTACCCATTTCATCAGTTTGTTTATGTTCTCCTTTTATCACAAAATTTAATTGAGAACCATCATAAAAATAAGTAAGGTCAGCAGTTTCAATATCCTCCGATAAAACAGTGCGAGGAGTATAAACAAGAGGTTCTGATAATGCTACGTTTGCATAACCAAGGTTAAAGTGTCCGAATCCATCTCTACTAAAAATAACATTTCCACCAAATATAGTAGAAACATCAGCGTCATCAAGTCTTGTTCCTATAAAAACATTTGCTTTAAAAGAATCATTGTTTTTTAAATGTGATAAGCTGATATCTAATCCGTCCATGAAACGTGTAACATCATTTGATGAATCAAAAAAATTGTTAACATTAAGTTCGTCTTCATGATAAAAACCCATTGGTGTGAACATTCGTCCAAAACGAAGATCAAAATATTCTTTTTTACCTTTGATTAATATTTGATTTAGTTCGAAATCAATTTGGTCAGCTTGATCAAAGTCATCTAATACAAAATCGTTATTTTGTCCTGCACCAACATCAATAACAGCAAATGTATCAGTTAAAAATTCACTTTCACCAGAAATACTAATGTATGAACCAGACAAACGTGTATCATTATTCATAAAGAAGTTTTCATTATCATAATCTGAGTAGTTATAACTGATTTCACCTTGTATCTTATAAGGTTTAGAGTCCACTTCTGTTGCCATCGCATTTGCTGATATTGCCGAAAGAATTAGTATTTGGCTTGTTTTCAATTTCATAAAACATCCTTAGTTTGTTTATATAGATTTATATTTATTAAAACTTATCACACTCATTGATAAATGCAACAAAGAAATAAAACAATAAAAAGAGTTATCCCTAACTCTTTTTATTTGTAAAAATTATTATATTTTAAAAGAACCAACAAAGGCATCAACTTCAATATTGGCATTTTCAAGTTGAGTACTAATCGAATTAAAACCATCAGCTTCTTTTTCAAGGGATTCTGCTGATTGACTTACTGATTCTATGTTGTTATGTATTTCTTTGTTTGTTAGCATTTGCTCTTCTGTTGCTACTGCAATTTGCTGACACATATCATTCACCTCTAAGTTTTTAGATTTAACTTCACCAACAGAAATTAATGTTGTTTCTGCAATTTGTTTTGAGTTTTCTGAAAATTGTTTTGTTTTTTCAATGTTTTCAGAAACATTTACAATTTTTTCTTTAATATGATGAATGACTTGCCCAATATCTTGAACAGAGTCTTGTGTTTGAGATGCAAGTTTACGAACTTCATCTGCAACAACAGCAAACCCACGACCAGCATCTCCTGCACGAGCAGCTTCTATTGCTGCATTAAGTGCTAACAAGTTAGTTTGGTCTGCTATATTATTAATAACATTCACAACTTCATTAATGCTTTCTGCTTGTGAAACAAGATGCTCGACTTCATGAACAGAAAGTTCTAATGCACTTGATAATTGTTCTGTTGCTTCTTTTGACCCTTCTGCTTGTCCTTGAACTTTATCAAGTTCAATATTAATGAATGAAACGGAATCAGCAACATCAGCAACATTTTTAGTGATTTCTTCTGTTGTAGCAACCATTTCGTTAACAGAAGAAGAAATAGAAAATACTTGATTATTTTGTTCTTTTGTTTGATTAAGCATTTCAACAGATGCTAATTTAACACTATCAGTTGTTTCACTTAAAGATTGTGAGACAGGTGAAAATTTAGTGATTCTTTCTGTAAAGATTTCGGCAAAAGAGTCAAATGAATTTTGTAATTGGCTAATTTCATCCTTACCTTTAGCCTTAAATCGTTTTGTTAAATCTCCTTCCCCTTGTGAAACATCATTCATTGCAAGAATAGTTTCATTCAATGGCTTCGTAATAGAACGAGAAATAACAAACATAATGATTGTAAGAATAATGTAAGAAATAGAAAAAATAAAAGCATTGAATTTAAATTCTTTTAAGAATGCAATATTTACATGATCAACATAAATACCTGTTCCAACAATCCATTTCCAATTAGAAACCCCTTTTACATAAGAAATTTTATCTCCAATTTGATCACTATTTGGTTTTGCCCACTTGTAAGGAACATGTCCACTTCCATCTTTGTTGATAATACGAGTCATTTCTTGAAATATAAAAACGCCATCAGCATCTTTTAATGATTCAAGGTTTTTACCGACTAATGAATCTTTAGGGTGGGAAATCATTATGTTGTCGGTATTGTGTATCCAAAAGTAATTTCCATTATCATATTTCAAAGAATTAATAGAATCAATCGCATCATTTTGTGCTTTTTCAATGGAGTATTTGTCAGGGTTTTCTTTATTAAGATTGATTTTTTGTTCAATAATAGAAGATGCAGCATCAACAAGAACATTAACTTTGTTTTTTTCTGAATCAAGTCGTATTTGATAAGAGTTATATGACATATCAATAAAAATAAATGAACCAATAATGAGCATAATCACCCATATTAGAACAAGCTTTAGCTTTATAGTTAGTTTTTTCATGGTTATTCCTTTGTTTTTTAGAGAAGAAAGATTATATAATAACAAAAATTATTGATAGAGATCAATAAACTGAGTCTTCAACTGTGACGGGGGTCGCAAAACTTATTATTGAATATTTCCACACAAAAAAAGATGTTAAATCAATATTTTTAAATATAAATATTGATATAAAAATTAATTTTATGTATAATGGATGAAATCAATTTAAAAAGGTTATAAAATGACAACATATAATTTAAACTTAACAAATAATTTTTGTGATCACTGGGGTCTTTGGGAAGCGGTTCGAGAAATTCTTCAAAATGGTGAAGACCAATTAACATTAAACCCAGAAAATGAAATTACAGTTGATTACAATAAAAACACGAAAACATTAACAGTTGCAAATAAAGATTCTATTCTAAATAGAAGTTCTTTGCTTTTCGGTGGAACAACAAAAAGTGATGATCCAAATACAATTGGTAAATTTGGAGAAGGTTATAAAATTGCTCTTTTGATTTTTCAAAAGTTAGGTATTGATGTTGTTATTAAAAATTATGCAAAAAATGAGCGATGGACAACAGAAATGATTCCTGATGCGAAATATGATGGTCTGGAAGTATTAAAAGTTAAAATTAAAAAATATATGTTTCGTCGCTTGCCAGATCACAATCTTTCATTTGAGATTAAGGGAATATCAGAAAAACAGTGGGCTGAAATTCAGTCTAAATACCTGAGAGAACAAGAGGTTGGTGAAAAATTTCATGACAAATATACTAAAAATGAAATTCTTTTCAATCCTAACTTAAGAGGAATGGTTTTCATTAATGGTCTTTTTGTTGAAAAATTATCAGGTGATTATGCATATGGATATAACTTTCATCCATCTAATTTAAAACTGGATAGAGATCGACAAACAGTTGCAGGTTTTAGTTTTCAATTTGAATTAAAAAGATTACTTACAGAATATGCATCTCATTCAGAAGAAAATGCAAGAAAAGTAATGGAAATAATCAAGTCAGATTATAAAGATTTGTCATCAGTAGAATCTTTTACTTATCCATCAAACAAACTTTTTGATGTAGCAGAAGAATCTCTTAAAGACTATGGTGATTATGCTTATCCAGTATCTTCTCAGTCAGAAGCAGACCTTGTTATAGACCGATGTGCCAGTATTAAGCCAGTCTTTGTAAGTAAAGCTGAAAAAACGATTTTATCATCAAATAAGAAATATGAGAATCTTTCTAATTTCATGAAAGAGAATGAAAACTTAAATGAAAAAGTCAAAATCATGTCTCCACGTCAAGAATTGGAGTCTTTTTTCAATGATTTCAAAGATGATATCTATGACTACAAAATGAAAGAAGCTTTTAAAAAATTGATAGAAAAAAGCGACGGTTGGGCTGCTATTGTAGATGACGATTTAGAAGAACATAACGTTGTAGAAGAACATAAATTAGAAACAAGTGTTGTAAAAAGTCATGAAAATGACATTTATGAACCAATTGAAAAAGAAAGTTTAGAATTAAACAATTCTAAACTAGATCCTACACTGTTTGATGATGATATTCCATTTTAGGGAGAAGAGAAATGATAAAATTTAACAATGGTATGGTTCGTTTTGACGTAACCTTAAAACAAAAAGAACTTAATTATGCGATTTTAAACTTCATTTCAAGTGTGCATGAAGTTGATTTAAAAAACGCAACAATTATGTGGGATTCAACAAATTCAAGTGATCTTTTAATAGAAGATGAAATGAATTTTAATTGCAAAATAAATCTCCGATCCAAAAGAACGTCATTAACTCATAAAATACCATATAATGAGTTAATAGTAATTCAGGAGAAATCATCAGAGATGGAAAATAACATTATATTTATGTTAATTGAATTTTTAGATCTTGATGACCATGAACTTGCAAGAGAATTGAAAAATTATCAAATAGAACCAGATCCTGAAAATGAACAAATCAAATTTGTTTTAACATTTTCATTTAATGAATAGAAAAAAAAGAGAACAACATGTTCTCTTTTTTTTTGTGTTAAATAAAAATTATTGTTTAAATTCTAAGAATAAAAAAAAGCCTCGTTATGTTCGAGGCTTTTTTATTGGTAAAATTAAATTATTTCATGGTATTTTTGATTTCTTCTTTAATTTTTTCAGATTCTTCAATAGCTGATCTTTTACCTTTACGAAGTTTTGAAACAAAACCAGAATCTCGGTTGGTATATAGATAAGCAAAAGTGCCTACAATACCAGCATAGAAAAGATTATCTAAATCACCCATTGTAAAAACAAAAGCTGCAACTTCAAAGGCGGTTAATCCCCAAAGTCCAAGTAATAAAGTTTGATGTTCTGATTTTGGTAGTTTTTTATCTTTAATTACTGTTCCATAAAAAGCATATGCTAGTGCTGCAATAGCAAAAATATGAAAGCCCAAAAAGCTAAGTCCAAAAAAAGCGCCAAGTGCAATAATTCCCATGTTTTATTTCCTCTTTAATTAATTAGACTTTATTATACTAAATAAAGTCTAATAAATCAACAAAAATATTAAAACAAAAATACAATCAGGGAAGAATAACCAAATTACACAACTTGACATTTCAATATTCATGTTCTATAATAGGTTTCGAAAAGCAATATTATTTTGCTTTCAAGTTAATGCTTCTTAGAAGGTTAACACATAGGAAGTCTTTTAAGATTCCAAAATTAATTTCATGATTTATAAAATATGAAGGAGAAACAACATGAAAAACAATACATTTTTGCCAACAATGATTGGCTTTGAAAAACTATTCAACGAAATTGAAGCATCAATGTTTCAAGAACCAAAATTTCCAAAATATGATGTTATAAAATTAACTGATACAAAGACATCAATTGAAGTCGCTCTTGCAGGCTATACAGAAGATGATTTAGATATAGAAGTTCATAATAAAGTTTTAAAAATAGAAGGTAAAAAAGGTGATCAAAGATATGAAGAAAAACAATATCTTCATAAGACAATAGCCAAAAGAAACTTTAAGTTATACTTTAAATTAGCAGAACATGTAGAAGTATTAAATGCAAACATGAATAATGGTTTATTACAAGTTGTAGTAGTTGCAAATGTGCCAGAAGAAGCAAAGCCTAAAAAAATAAGCTTTTCTTAAAAAAAATAGGCTCTCCATGAGGAGAGCTTTTTTTTGAATGTAAAATTAAAACAATTAATCCTTTTTTGTCTTAACTAGAAATATGAAATAACTTAAAAAATGGATGAAGTAGCTATAATCATTTCCTTATTAAATAAGAACATCAAACCCAAAATATTATTTCAAAAAAAACAACATTTAATTAACATGTTTTTATTTTTTTGATTTGTTCAATCCCCTTTCTCATTTTATCCCTTGCAGAAGAATTATCAGTATGTGTTTTCAAAACAGGTAAATCCCATTCTTTATTAAAGTAGACCTTTTCTTCAATATAAAGAACAACATCATTTCCTGTTCCTGTTTCGTCATCGCCAAGATCATGATCTAAGCTAATTTCTTCGACTTTGAATTCTTCAAGTAAAGTAATGACCTGAGAAGGCCAGAATGCTCGAATATATCCATCAGGAGTGCTACGCTTATCATCAAGATAAATTTTCAATGGTTTCCATTCTGAATTTGATCGTGTTCTGATTTGTATTTCAAATTCTGCATCAAAAATAATTCGTTTAATATCTTCATTTGTTTCAATACAAATAAGCGGTTCATTGTTTTCAAGACGAGTTTCATCATTGGCAACATTTTGTTGCAATATAACTTCAAGTTCTTTCATTGTTTTTTTTGCATTTAAAAATTGAAATGTTTGAAGTTCTTCTTTTAGTTTATTTGAAGTTTTTTTGTAATTAATCATGATATAGCCTTTATTGTTGATGATGTAATAATATCAAAAAACACATTTATAATCAAGAAAAAACAAAAAAAAGCAAACATTAATGTTTGCTTTAAAGTTTGAAAGTTTTATTTTAATTTAAAAATTAATTGAGTATTTTCATTTTTAATATGGATTTCATTATTAACAGTCGTCCACTCAGATTCTGCTCTAATTGTTTTCATAAATTCATTTTCTATAATCATAGAATTACCATTACACTTTTTTCTTGTAGAAACAGCGTTAATAGCATGCATTTTTTCACCATTTTTTTCAAGAGTTGCAGAAAACCCATTGCAGCCTGACTTTCCTGATATGTTATAAACGCCTTTTGATTCACCTATAACAATTATTGGTTTATGCTGCTCTGTTTTGAAAATCCCTTTTGACTTTGCTGTATCTATTTCATAAATTTCACCAAAAACTGGATGGAATGTGTCCTTGTTAAGCTTTTCAACGTTTGCAATAGAAACACCTGCAAAGCATGTTGATGTAAGCATAATCAAACCACTAATGGCTATTTTTTTAAACTTCATGATAATCCCCTATATAATAAAATCACAATATAAAAAATGTAGCATAAAAACAAATAAAAACAAATTAATAAACAGGCTTAATCTGATATATAGGAAGCACAACAAATTCATCTTCCTTATAAATATCCAACTCACTTTCCTTAAATAATGCTTCTAATGCTAATTCTTCAGTTTCATATATAGAAAAAATAGTATCTTCGGAGCTACCATCCCAAATACGACCATAATCCGAAACTTCTTTTTTAGGTTCAATCAAGCCTTTTTCACTGTTTATAAAGATTTTATACATTTTTTTAAACGTTTTTTCTTTACTTGTAAAAACAATATTGTTCATAAAATCATCCTATTAAAACTTACCAATTTCTTCAAAACGAAAAGGTTCTTCGATTGACCCCAAACAGTTTAAAAGATACGTATCTTCACTAATGACTTGCAAATGTGATTCACTCCAGTCCAAAAAACGGTTTAAAAACATTTGAAGAGTATCCGCATCCTGATGCTCTCTATATAAGTAATGTCTCAATTCAGGATAATGCTCTGCAACACTTTTTTTTGTAAACAATTCAATTCCATCTTCTAATAAAGCAAGTGTTTGTCCTAATTGAAAAGCATAAAATTTAAAGACTTCAATATGAGTTGTTTTAACATAATCAGTATCAAGACTTAATTGACATTGACGGATAACTCTTAACTTTTCTTCAAATGAAGTAGAACGCAGTGCTTTTTTTACAGCAATTCGATGTTCTGTTCTTGAGAAATAGCTTAATATTCCACGAAAAGTTCGAATAAGTTTTAATTCAAAATCTCGTTCTACTTTTTGTAAAATAGGGTTCGGGTGAGTTTGTTTATGTAAATCATAAGTCATAAATAAACTGTTGTTACATTCATCAACAGTTCCTTTAAAACACCAATCAACAACTCCATCTTTTAAAAAAAGAATGTTTGGGTTGAGACCATCAAGGCTGTTACAGTAAGATTTTGCTTCTTGAAAAGTTGGGATGTGATCAAAAATGACATATACATCATGATCTAAAGAATCTTCTGATCCATGTGTTAAAATTTGCACGATAATTTCTCCTAATGAGTTCTAATAGTGCTAATTATAACAAAGAGGGCAAGTAAAAGCAATAAAAACTTCAATAGGCAAAACCTATTAAAACAATAGAATTAAACGATTAGACCTATTAAAAAATAATGTTATATTAAAAGGGTATCAAAGATTAAAACAATTAACTTAAATAAAAAAGAGGAAAAAAAATGTTTGAGAATAAAGAAAATAAAGAAATACCAGCAGTAACTTTTAAAACAAGAAATGGTGATGCATGGTTAGATGTAACAACAGAAGAAATATTTAAAGAAAAAACAGTTATCGTGTTTAGTTTGCCTGGTGCTTTCACTCCAACATGTAGCAGTTCTCATCTTCCAAGATATGATGAATTAGCTCCTATTTTTAAAGAACATGGCGTAGATGAAATAGTAGTAGTATCAGTTAATGACACATTTGTGATGAATGCTTGGGCAGATGATCAAGGAACAAAAAACATTAAATTTATTCCTGACGGTAATGGGACTTTTACTGATGGTATGGGTATGCTTGTTGATAAAGAAGAACTAGGCTTTGGTAAGCGTTCTTGGCGTTATAGTATGCTGGTTAAAAATGGTGTTGTTGTTAAACACTTTATAGAACCAAATGAACCAGGTGACCCATTCAAAGTATCAGATGCTGATACAATGCTTTCTTACATAGCTCCAGATTATAAAGCAAAAGAATCAGTGACTATTTTTACTAAGCCTGGTTGTCCTCACTGTAATAAAGCTAAACAGAGTCTTCAAGATCATGGTTTTGAATATGAAGAAGTTATTCTTGGTAAAGATGCAACAACAGTATCAATAAGAGCAATTACAGGCAAAACAAGTGTTCCTCAAATATTTATAGGTGGAAAACATATTGGTGGAAATGACGATTTAGAAGAATTTTTAAAATAACAAATAAAAAAAGTTAACCTCGTGGTTAACTTTTTTAATGCATTTCTAGTACTTGTTTTTTAATATCATATCGTCTGAAAAAGAGTCCAGAGATGATTAAGGTTGTCAGTGGAAAAATCCATAATGAATATTCATTAATTCCAACATAAGGAATAAAAGGAATAAAATAGAATAAACTAACAGATAAGATGTTGATTATTGAAAAACGGTTGCTTTCTTCTAAATATTTATTTTCATTAACAAAAAGATTTTTATGAATTAACTTTTGAGATTTTATTTTAAAATACTTTATGTTAAAAAAATCAAAATCATATTTTGATATAATATCTATTTTTGCACTTTCTATAAGAGTGAATAAGTCATCTATATTAACAAACTTTGTATCGAGAAACTCAATACCAATCCCCTTGTTGTAAGAAAATACAACATTTTGATTTCCTCTTTTTTCAATTGTTCTTATTAGTTTTAAATTAATAAATAACTGCTTTTTTTTATCATAATAAAGGTGATCAGATTCTCTTATTATCATAATCAATTCATCTTTATTTAATGAATATCGTTTTCCATCTAAGAAAAGATTATTAATCCCATCATTAGAACACTGAATATAATCAATTTTGTGTTTTTGTATTATAATGGAATTGATGACATCTAAATCCAAATCAGCATTTTTTTGTTGTGTTTTTTCTCTGATTCTTTCTCTGAATGTGATTGAAATGTCAAAATCTTTACTTAATAAATGATTTTTTATCATACATTCTTCCTTTTACTTATCTTTATTTTAAAAATATACCTTATTTTTTTTTAAAATAAATATTTTTCAAAAAGGATTTTATTCTTTTTCAATATTTAAAGAAAAAAAGGAAGTTTGTCTTTTTGTTTTTTAATATCTTATTTTTTAATAATCAATCTTTTGAAAAAATCATCACATGTTTCTTTAAAAGAAAAGTCAGCATAAGGGTTGTTGTAATTGACATCAGGGTTGACATCAATAATGATACTTTTTTTATTTTTTACTTTTGTATCATACAAAGCCATTTCTATATATTGAAATGAAAGTTGTGTTCCAATGACAAAGCAAATATCAATAGGCTGATTATAAAAAGAAACGACCTTGTAGTAATCCTCCTCTTTTACATTTTCACCAAAAGCTACAATATTCGGAACCATGCTTGGTGTTTTACATTTCGGACAAATAGGTGCACTTCCGTCTTTATATGTTGGTAAAATATTTTTTGTATCAACAAGAAAAAAATCTGAGTTACTTGCACACAAAGAACAATAAGACTCTCTCGCAGTTCCATGCATGTTAATAATATTTTTACTACCAGCTTTTTGATGTAACCCATCAACATTTTGTGTTAAAATTTGACTATCTTTTGAAATTAATTGTATGTCAGTAATTTTTTTATGTGTAATATTTGGTTGAGCCATCAAGCCTTGTTTTGTTAACTTACCAATTGCATTCCATATTTTATATGGATTATTTCTCATGTTGTGACCATTTAAGACATCTTCTGGTTTGTCAGAAAGGTTTGTGTAATATCCATTTTCACCATAATAAGTGGGTAAACCACTGCCTACTGATGCTCCTGCCCCTGTTATAAAGCCGATTCTTGTCTTATTAATGTCTATGTCTAATGTGATATCAACATCAAATTGATCATTTTGAGGTATAATAATTTTTTGCATATTTTAAACCCTTATTTCTTTGAGATTAAATAATAGCATGTTGTTTTTTGTTTTTCAATATCTTAATGATATAATGATATTAAATACCAAGGAGGAGTATATGCTTTTAAAAAGTGACTTAATAAAAGCAATAAAGACAAATTCAGATGCATTTAGAATGGGAATGTCTTCAAGAAAAGATGGAAAAAGTATAAATTGGCAACCTTTTGAAAATAAGATAAGTCATCCAGATTTAAGTATTTACTGGGAAAGAGGTTGGTTGTTTCAAGATAAAAAAATGAAAAGTTAAAAAATTGAGCAAAAAATAATCAATAGAGCTATTGATTTTTATAAAAGTAAAAGTTATATTGTAAGAATAAAAGGATGAGGTTTTTTATGGATAGAAAAGAAAATAAAATAAAAGTTAAAGTGATTTCAAAAGAAGAACAAAAAGATCATATGTTGGCATTTTTAGCATGTGGACTTTTTGCAATAACATTGATTGCTTCAATAATTCATTAAAATAATGAGAGTGGAAAAAAGAGACTTAAACGTCTCTTTTTTTTTATAAAAGTTGTTTTTTTTGTCTTTTTTTGATAGAATGGACTAAATCATATTTGGAGAAAAAAATGAAAAAGACTTGTTATGTTTATTATACTCAGCCAAAAGGTGTTACACCAAATTTTGTGTTTTCTGAAGATCCTGTAAATGATGAAATATTGTCTTTTATTAATAAATATAAAGATAAATCTCGAATGTTGAGTTTTAAGATTCCAGAATACATGGAGTTAAATCGTAAAAACGTAGAAATGCATTTAAAAATAAATATAAAATCATTTATACCTCCTGTTTTGACATCTGATATTATTGATATCTATATTGATTTTGATGATACCATTTTTGATTTTCAAGGTCGATGTGATGAAGTTAGATCAAGAACGGGAATGACTTACCCACAGGCAGAGTATGGTTTTTTTGACAATCTTGAACCTTTACCTCGTGCTGTTGAAGTAGTTAAGATGTTAATGGAAGATCCTCGTTATAATGTAAGATTTGCAACAGCACCATCATTGTATAATCCGATGTCTTATACTGGAAAAAGAATCGCTGTTGAAAAACACTTTGGTTTCTCGGCTGTTGAAAAAATGATTATTATTTCTCAAAAAGACTTGCTTGATCGTTCTTTAAGAGGCGTGAGAAGTATTTTAATAGATGATATAACTGATGGATACGGACAGATGGACTTTACAGAACAAATGGTTTTTGGTTCTCGAACTTGTCCTGACTGGGATGCCGTAGAAAATATTTTAATTAAAAATGATTACTTTGAGTAAAACATACTTGTTTTAAAAACTTAAATTAATTAAGCTCGCAAAATGCGAGCTTAATTAGTTTAAAATATCTTGTTGGATGGAAAAGTTTCAAACAAAATGATGAAATGTCTACTACCAATCAATAAACAATAGAACTTTATCCCATTGATTAAAAAGAGGATCTTTCTTTAAAATAAACTCTCCTACAACTTTACCAAGATAACCATTGCACTCACCATAATATTCATTCTTTGATTGAGAAATTTTGAAATTTTCAAAAGGGTCTTTTCTGTAAACAAGCCAGTGAGATAATGGAAAATAACAAGGTCGAATTTGGGGGATTTTGGGTTGAGTATTAATCAAATCATTCCAAGCAAGCTCTTGCTCTTCTGTATTTCTATGAATAATTTCTGAGATATTGACTTCAAAATAGATTTTTTTTGTAAAACTCATATGTTCCCTTTTTTATTAGTTTTTGAAATTTAAATATATCAAGAAAAAACACAAAAAACAATAAAAAGCTCACAAAATGCGAGCTTAATTTTAATTTTTTAGTGGTGTATTCTCATCATTCGGAACCCAAATAGAAGCAATGTCTGATAGTTGCAAACTGCGAGTAAAGTGTGTTTGAGAATCATCAAAGAATAGCAATGTTTTCCCTTTGTTTTGCTTACCGATAGCATCCAATATCTTGTTTTTGTTTCGACCTTGCATCATACAAGCTTGTGAAATTTCAATTCCGTGATGTTCTATTGTTTTAAAAAACCGATGCATTGCTTGACCACTACGTGCCGTAACAACAACAATTTTAACTTCTACATCTTGTTTTTGTCCACTTTTCATTTGAATATTTTTCTGGTATTTTACCGCTCGACTTAGTTTTTTTACGGTTTCTCCTAAAGGACCTAAATCCATTGGGACATCTTTAAGACCTTCTTCATAATCAAGAAATTCTGCCACACCGTTTTTCTTTGCAGCTTGAAAGATTTTTTCAGACTCTGCATCACCCATAACACCATCAAAGTCACTAAAAATAACAATATCATTGTTTCGTTTTTCATAAAGTTCTAAATTCATCTCTTTACTAGTGTATGGAATATGAACAGAATTAATACCATTTGTAAATAGTTCTTTTGCGGAATTTTCGGAAGTAGTAAAAACAAGGTCAGCTTCAATAGCTTCAAGAAATGGAGTAACATCTTCCCCGCCTGTTAAAGAAATCATATCAAAACCATAGTTGTGATCCATTTCAGCTTTATTCTCTTGTAAATAATATTGCATGGAGTCAAAAAGTACGGCATGAATGTTTGGATTTGGATCGACCTTAGAAATAAGAACGAAACTGATTTTAAGCACATCATCTGGCGTAAGTCGATCTAAGTGTCGAAGAGCCATCATCATACCAAGAGCAGGACCTGGTGCAAAAATAGAATCTTTGTTTTTATGTTTTTTAAGTATCTCATGATACGCTTTAGTACCTTTTTCCTCAAACACTTTTTCAGCTTTATCAGTGTCGATAATTGCTCCAAGTGTAAAGGCTATCACTAATTCATTTTTCTTTTTCAAACGGGTTCTCCTTTATTAGCTTTAAACTAAGTATAACAGAAACAGCTCTTTGCCTCAAGAGCTGTATGTTGCTAAACCATTAACAGTTACCAAAAAAGCCAAAGATTTATACTGTCTCCATCTCTTGATGGGTGTTCTCTTGTTAAAGTATCCATTAAAAGAATGTATGCCCAAAATTGTGGACTCCATTTTGATAAATCAAAAAAGTGAAGAAATTGACCTTTGTATCCATTATAAACATGTTTATTAAACTCAACAAGCATTAACCAAAAATCACTTTCAATAATGTGTGTGTTATTATTATCAACAAGCATCTTATCAAAATTAGAAACAGATAAATGCGCTTCTTTTTCTTCTTTAGTATAATCATTCATGTTTTTGTTTGAAAATTCAAAATAATCAATATTAGGGTATTTATCTTGTATGTATTTTTTTCTTTCGACTCTAAAATGCTGGCTTGATTTTGTTTTGATACATCTGTGATCTTTCAGTCCATGATACTCTTCAAGTTGTTTCAAGAAAGCAACAATGTCAATATAATTAAGGTCATCATGCTTAACAGGAACATCAAAGCTTGAAACAACCCTTCCTGAGAATGGATTTCTCCCTTCTCCTTGAATCTTTGAAACCCACTTATGATAGTTTTCTTCGACAACACCTTTCCCACAAACGACATCTCCAACTTTTGCAACGGGAATGTAACTATTTTCTAGCGTTAAAGAACTGTGTTTTGAATATCTTTTAAATTCGTTGTTTATCTTTGAAGACTTGAGCGCTTTTGTTTTCCCTATAAATTCACAGTGTTCACAATGAATGCACTTAAAATAAGGACTAGACGATTGATCAAAATTAAGTTTTGGTAATTGATTCTCTTTTCCACAAGAATCACAATTATACGATTCAAATTCTGTGTATTTACATTGGCTCATATATTATCCTTTTAAATTATTGTGCCTATTATATCATATTATAAAGACAAGAGCAACGTTTTTATGTGATCAAGGCATTAAAAAGGTTTATTTATAAGTATTTTTTCTTTTATTTTCCAGACAAAGAAGCTATACTAATAAAATAATAAATAGGAGAACATTTTGAAATTAAAAAAAGTATTGATGCTCTTATCCATCTGTCCTTTTCTATCAAATGCTGAACAGATTGAAATTGATTTCTTTTTGGATAAAAACCCTGAGTTTTATGATTTTAAAAACTTTGTAGAAGAATTAAGAGATTTTGATAAAATAATTTGTGGAAGAAAGCACTGTTACGGAACAAGATCAGGCTCATTATATACAGCAGGATACAACGACAAAGGTCAATTAGGATTAGGTTCAGAAGATAGAAAGATGCATACATGGACAGAAATAAAGGGAGTAAAAGATGTTAAACAAGTTGAAGCTTTTTCAGATTATGGAATATTAACAACAAATTCATCAAAAATATTTGCAGTAGGTAACGCTCGGTCTGGTATGATTGGTCTTCCTGAAAGAAAGAACTATTTACATTTTACAGAAGTGGTAATAGATGGATTATCAAGTATGGATATTGAAATAATAATGTCAGAAAGAACTACTTTTATCAAAGATAATTCGAAAAACAAATATTTTGCTACGGGTAGTGGTTACGATAAAAAAGGTTCTTTTGCAATGTTTGATAAATCAACAAGAATGGGTTTTATAGAAATAGATTTAGAATCAGTGAATGATAAAACAACCTTTCCAGAAAAGATAAAGAAGAAATAAAAATAAAAGCCATTAACATGATCAAATTGTTAATGGCTTTTTTATTTTTTTAAAATTATTTTTCATCGTTCATAAATAAAAACAAAGATATTTTATATAAAAACAAAACAAACACCCCTGAGAGAACATAAGTCGAAATTAATTCACTTGGTGTATGATATAATCCATATCCAAATAACACAGAAGTAAGAACAAATTTTACGCCAACTGCTAAAAACATAAACATAAATGCAGCAGAAGCATATTTAGCAGGAACCATAAAAAAAATACTCATTGACACAATAGATGTAATTAATCCTATACTTGTCAACTGATAACTAATCTTAATAATCCCATCATTTTCCACATGAAACCCATATAATGCGAAACAAAATAAAAAAGCCATAACCAATATATTTTCTTTTAAAATCTTCTTCATCATCATCTTAAAGTCTCCTAGTGTCTGTTAATAAGATTTAATGGATTGGTGTTTTCTTTCCAACAAATTTATAATCTTTCATTATTTGATACTGTCTTTCTCGATGTCGTTCTGCAATATCTTGAATAACACTATCGTCTAGTTTCCAATCCATATAATGTTTTGCTTTTTTCTTTTTAGGTTGATTCGTGTCCATACTTTTACCCCTTCATTGGTAGTCCTTAACCTTTATGTAAACATTATAACACAAATTTAAAAAAAAGCCACTAAATAAAAGAGTATTATAATGCTATTTAATATAATAAAGTTGAAGTGCTCATCATTTGCTTTTTTTATTTTCATATGATATTTTGGGTAAAGCAAAAAAGGGGAATTGCGATGGATAAAGAAAAAGTAGCCTTAATGATAGATGCAGAAAATGTTTCTTTTAGAATTATAGAAAAGTTGATGAAAAAGGTGGAATCATACCTTTCAGAAAACCCAAGTGCTCAATTAACTCATAAGTTGGCATTTGCAAATTGGAAAGCATCATTAAACCCAGAATGGGAAGGTGTGTTAAAGAAAAATGCGATTAGACAAAAACATACACCATGTTACTCCAAAGGAAAAAATGGTGCTGATATATCCTTAGTTATTTATGCGATGGAAGCCGCCTTTACAAAAGAGATAGAAACTTTCATTCTTCTAACAGGAGATTCAGATTTTACAGACTTAGCATATAAATTAAAAGAATATGGAAAAACAGTAATTGTTGCTGGTGATCAAGATACAGCAATGAGTCTTAAAAATGCAGGTAATGAATATTGGGAATTAAAGCTCTCCCCTAGACCTGACACAAATAACACTTCGAACCAAATAATAAACCATCAAACCAGACAAGCAGAGATATTAAAGATTGTCGATATGAGTGAGAAAGTAAACGGGCTAATAAAAGATAAAAATGCTTTATCAAAGATAGCAGAAGATGCTTATCGAAAAAAGAAAAGAAAAAATGACTCAGTTGTTGATATGAGTGTGGTTTATTCAGAAATGTTAAATATCGCTCGTATTAATAATATAACAATTGATTATAAAGCGATGAGGTATAAAAAATTAAAAGCTTTCTTTAAAGGTTTAAAAATATTTGAAATTATAGAAGTAGATAAAACAACAACAATCACTTACATGTTAAAATTAAAAAAATAAAAAAAGCCCTTTGAAGGGCTTTTTATTTACATTTTTCTTTTATTAGAGCTTCTTGTTCTTGGCGTTCGTTCTTCAATTTTTTCAATAGGAGCATAACGTTCTTTATATTTATTGATTTTTTCTGCACGTCCTTTAAATACCCCTGATATATCCATATTATGGTATTTGTAAAGCTGAATTTCTTCGATTAATTTGTGGTCATATCCACCGTTTGCTTTTGCATAATAGTCAGTAATTTCTTCAAATGTTATGTCGTGTTCTGGAATTTTACTATCCATTGTAAAACCTGCATCCTCTATCACTTCAATAATCTTTGATTTAAAATCTTTCATAAGCCCTCTCTCATTCTTGCAATTAATAATGATACTTATATATTTTAACATTTTTAAAAAATAGAACAACAAATTTAAGACAAAAAAAACGCCACAAAAGTGGCGGGGTTAATAGGGTTTTGCATTTTCATGCTAATTTTATTATAATAATTATTCAATTTTGGCAGTGAATGTGTTTCTTCACTTTATGGAGCTATTATAGCAACCATGATTTCTAAAATCAAGTGTTTTTTTATGTTTTTTTCAATTATTTTTTTTGCACCAAACTAAAGCATTGTTTTATACAGAAGTAATTAGGTTAGATGACAAAAACAACTATGTTTATATAAAAATAAGAACAACAGAAAAGAGAAAAAACACATATAACTCAAGAGCTTATGTAAACTGCAATTTTAAAACAACCACTTAGAACACAATCATGCACAAAGTGCTCTTTTTAATTATTTTATTAACAAAAATATTAATCAAAATGAGATGTTAACTTAAAAGTGATTACATTTCAATCAATCACAACACAAGCATTATAATACCAAAATCGTTTAAAACTCAAGCAAAATAAACAGAACAAAAAGTAATA
The DNA here is from genome assembly GCA_036873875.1 of Laminaria ephemera. Classification (NCBI taxonomy): domain Eukaryota; class Phaeophyceae; order Laminariales; family Laminariaceae; genus Laminaria; species Laminaria ephemera. The sequence goes on along the minus strand of JAYJMJ010302707.1, from coordinate 55,022 downwards.
AAAAACAAAAAACAAGAACAAAAAAGTATTAAAGCCTTTTTATGTTTAAATGACTTGTAAAAGAGTGTTTTTTTGTTAAAATAGAAGTAATATGGAAAAGGAATAGAAAAATGGCAAATAATAAAAAAATAAAAGAAAAACTGAATAAGGAAATTCCCTTGACAGAAAAAGAAAAAGCAAGATTGTCTGCGCCAAGAAATGAAATTGTTCGCAAGTTGTCAGAACAAGGTGGACAAAACGGAGCTGGATTGCATAAAGACAAGCGTTGGGAATCAAAATATGGAAAAGAAAAATATAAAAAGAAGAATTTTGGTTACGATTAATTGATAGTTTAAATAAAAACAATCTTTAAAATGAAAAAATAATTAGTAAAAAGATTAAAAGAGATAACGTCTGAATTTTATAGAGAACTAGGTTTGTCAATGACATCATTATTGATTTTAAATTATCCAAATCAGATGACGATTGAAGAATTGAAAGCAAGAATGGGAATCAATTACAAAACATTAAATAAAGTTCTCGAAGAAAACATAGGTTACTATACAATAGAAACAACAGTGGAAACTTAAGAAGAAAGAACAACAGATAATATGTTTATTTATTTAAACAAAACACAGTTTTTAATAGGCTTGAAAAAAATAGAAAAAACATGTTGACAAAAAATGCAAAAACACATATAATACAAGCCTAAACAACAAAATAGAACCTAAAAGGAGAAAAAAATGTCTAAACTACTTGCACCTCGTCTAATGGGTCTTCGAAAAGAAGCGATGAAAGAGAAAAATGATCCACAAAAACGCACTCTTCAATCAATTGGTGCTGCATTCAAACAACGTTTAGTAGATGAAAAAATCGAAGCATTGACATTTGATCAAGAAATGCAAATTCTTGTTAAGATGGTGAAACAGCGTCGTGACTCAATTACACAATTTGAAGCTGCAAATCGTGAAGATTTAGCGTCAAAAGAACGTGAAGAAGTTGCAATCATTGAAGGTTTCATGCCTCAACCATTAACCGAAGAAGAAATTAAAAAAACGGTCGAGTCAACTATTGCGGAAATTGGTGCTACAACAATGCAAGAAATGGGCGATGTAATGAGCAAATTGAAGCCTGTAATGAGTGGTCGGGCTGACATGGGCAAAGTAAGCGGGATGGTTCGCACAATTCTTGCTTCTTAAAAAAAGTTATAAATGTAAAAGCCAATGAATTATCATTGGCTTTATTTGTTTGGAGAAAAGAATGATTGATGATTCCTTAAATGACTCTAATGATTTTTCATTCTTGATGTCATATTTAGAAACATTAGAACATGACAGCGTAAAGAAAGAATTTATTTTGTTAAAACAATCGATTGAATTAATGGAAAAAGAAAATGAGGGTTTAGATAGTGCAATAAAAAAATCGCAAGTTTTTGAAGATTCAATGGGTATACAAAGAAAGATAGAATCTGGTAATCGTATTGAGTCTGGTGTAGAAACAAAAATATTCAAAGCGGTAATATCTGGTGTTTTGACTACAAGTGGTGAGTTATTTTATTCCATGAGAAGACATTATGATAAGAAAGGGAATTCAATAACAGAATTCTCAGATAAAAATATATCATTTAAATATTTAAATGACACATTGATTTCAATTAGTGTATGGTTTGATGAAAAAATGGGAGTATCTATCAATGATGGTGGTTTATTTTTGAATGAATTAAAAGAATATACAGAAGATAGAATTAATACAAAAGACTGGTATGTTGATTATTTAAGGATAACAGAAGATTCATTAAGGCTTTCTATTGAAAAGAAGTATAGAGTATTAAGCGAAGACAGTGGAAGTATTGATTTAAAAATAATAATTGATGAAAATAAAAATGAAAAAATCATCAATATAGAGAATAACTTTATAGACAATAAAGATTGTTCTCAAGAAACAACAATAAAAAATATTTTTGATGCAATTAAAAAACCTTACACCTTTGAATCAATCGTTGAATTGTCTAATCTTTTGGATCTTAATTATAAGTATTAGGAGAAATATTGAATTATTATAAATCAAAATTAAAAAAAATAATTAAAAAATTTAGAAAAGAAGAGTGTCAAGTTTTATCTCGATTTGATAAAGATCCTAATATTTATCAAAACAACCATTATATTGATTTAAGTTATTTGTTTTTAAAAATAAAAACAAGTAATTTTGCAAATGATTTATTAGATTTAATAGAGTTTAAGGGTGAAAAATTAAATGATTTGACCTCTGAACAATTGAAAGATTTCACAATAAAAAGGCACGAATCAAAAACAAAAGTCATTTATGATAAAAAAAGCGTTATGTTTGATTGGACTTTAGATCATAGAAATACTTCATTTACTTACAACAGAGGAAATGAATACATACATTATGTAAAAAAGACAGGCAACTCTTTTTACAGTTTTGAAAGTTTTAATATAAACTTGGTGACAAGTCTGTCAATGGAATATAATAGTTCTGGTTTGATGGCAATGAAGATATCAAATATGCTCAATATAAAAATGGAAGATTTGTTTTTATCAATACATAGAATTAATTTAATTAATAAAGATCTGTTTATAGAATTTAAAGATGAGAAAAATAAAATATTACAACTAAAAGTAGAAGAAGACCTTTTAATTATTTGGTCTTATGATAGTGAATTAATTAATAAAATATTCAACCCCACCACCCATAATTTCACAAAAATATTACAAAGAGTAGGAGAGTGATTTTGGACAGAGATTTGTTTTTAAAAAATGCAATTAAAATAATAAAAAAAAACAACACATCAAATTTTAAAACATTTGATTCATTTGCAGATGATGTAAAGAATAAAATCCTTTTAGATAAAAGTTATTATAAACAATTAGGTTCAGATTTGTTAAGAGACTTTGATTGTTTAAATGAAGAAGGATATGAAAGCACCGCTTGGTTCGCAAAAAAAGAATATATAGAAGGCGACAACATAATAACAAAAGAAATTAGAAAACTAATGAATCAATCAGGTCAGTTTTTTAATTTATCAAAAGATTGTGAAATAGGAAAATACCTAGTTACAGTAAAAATATTAACTCGTCAATCAGGTGAACTTATTTCTATAAATAGAATAATAAAATTAGATGGAACAGTGCTGGACACTTTTGAGAATTATGAATATTCTTGTTCTTTTGATAGTGATAAAGAACTTAAATCGTTTAAATATTATTTTAAAGATGTGAAATCAGAATCTAAGATAAATGAAATGGATTTATTAATTGTCGATATGATGGACTCTCTTGGTTTAAAAGAAAAATGGAATTTGGATTATTTTTCATTAGAAGAAGAAAAAGATTATATTTTATTGAAAAAGAAATATAAGCATGAAGGGGCAGATTTATCTTTATCTGTAACAAAAGAAAAAAATAAAAAACAAGTTTTAAAATTTGTTTCAAGAGATGCACGTATGAATGAAGAAATAAATGCAATCTTTTCAAATCATGATTTGGTTGAATTAAACGATGCAAGTGATATGATAGATTTAAATTACAGATTTTGACAAAATATCTGTTTTGTAAGGAGATTAAAATGTCTAATTATAGACCTGAAAGAGATGGGATTGATCATATAAATGCCTATTCAAAGGCGAGAACAAAAGTTGGTAGAATGTTGACGAACTATGCACATACTCCATTTACCCATAAAACATTTGGTCATTTTGAGTCAATGGAAGGTTTTTGGTTTTGGCTGGCATCAGGTCGTCAATATAATAATCTGAGAAAAGTGCATGGTTTTAAAGCTCATGAACTAGGTCGTGTTTGTTTACAAGGAATAAATTATGAAAAAGCAACTGATCATCGTTTTCGAAAATGGATAAAAGAAGGAACGGAGTCTAAACTTCGTCAAAACACAATGCTTTTACAAATGTTGGTGGAGACAGGTGATTTACCAATAGTTCATTATTATTATGATTATAAAGAAAGAGACTTAACAAAAGCAAGGGTTGAATTTTTACCGCAACATCAATGGCAAATGGATATCATTATGGAAATAAGAGAAAAAACAAAAATCTGGATGGAACAAAAAGGAATTGTAGATATATCAAATTATAAATTTAAAGGCTAATATAATGATAACCAAAAGACACATAGTTTATAATCTTGGTGATTATAAAAAAATGCTAGAAGAATCACCTTTATTTAAAACTAAAGGGATATTAACATTTAAACCAGAGAGAAAAGGTTTAAAGTCAGAAGCGGCCTGTTGTGTAATTGAAATCGATAATGGAATAATAGACTATTATAGAAGCCAAGTTAACTCTTATTATGGGATTAATTTATTAAAACCATCTTGGTCTGCACATGTCAGTGTCATTCAAGGAAGTATAGATCCTTCTGAAAGAATCTATAAGGAAATGGAAGAAAAATATGAAGGTCATGAAGTAGATTTAGAATATAAAATAATCCCAAGATATAGTGGGGACACAGAAACTGTTCCAAATCAAGAGGATGGTTTATTTTGGTTTTTAAGTGTTGAATCTTCTATTTTTGATGAAATACGTTCTCAGCTTGGTTTAAAAACCAATTTTAAACCTCATTTGACAATAGGAAAAAAAAACAAAAAAGGAAAGTAATTTCCTTTTTTAATTATAAGCATACATATAAGTTCCATTTTTAATTAAATGAATAATATCTTTTGCAATCTCATTATCAACTGCAGGACATCCATGACTTCTTCCAAGATAACCATTCTTTTTTAAAAAATCTTCTGTTGCATAATTAGCGCCATGAAAAACGATATATCGACTTTCAGCATTACTATTAGTTGATTCTTTTCCAAATAATTTTAGAGATAAGCCATGCTTGCCTTGATAGGTAGAGCCTGTTTTGTACTGTCCCAAAGAACTTTGATGACTTCCCGTAATATTAGAAAATTCTTCTGCTTTAATTCCTCCGCTGCCTGCACCATGACTCACATATTCATTGTAGACAACCTCTTCTTTTTCTAAGTTAATAATTGCTAAACGTCGAATACTTGATGGTTGACTGAAATCTATGATGGTTATAAGGTCTTTGTCATTATCTTCAACTTTTTTATGTTTATTAATTGATTTTTTAAAAACAGTTCTATTAATTTTACCTTCCAAATCTAATTTTTGATACAATATTTCTTGTTCAATAGAAAGGTCTGTTCTTTTAACCAGAGTATCACTTGCATAGCTGCTGAAACTTGCAATCACTAACATTGTTTTTATTACATTTTTTATCGTAAAAATATTCCTTATCATTTTCTTTCCTATCATCTAATTTTTTAAAACAAGTTACACAATACAGGAATTTAAACGATAGTAAATAAAAAAAGGTGTTTTTGGATAACACCTTTTGTTTATTTGTTGTATTTAAAGAAAAATTAAGTTTAAAAATTATAAATATTTTTTAAATTTATTAAAAACTTCTTCATCAGTCATATCCCCAAGATCAACACCATCACGCAAGAACTCAACGTTATCAGTGTTAGCCAATCCTTTTAGTTTTTGTCCTGCGGAATCGCCCTCACAAACAGGAACAACTGTGTATCCGAGAGACCATAACCATGATTTCATTTGTTTTGGATTGCAAGCTAATACTGCAAATGCATTTAATCCAAGGTTGTGAAGTCTAACCGCATCAAATACGCCTTCAACAACAAACAATGTTTTTTGTTCTGGATTAAGTAAGTCCATTCCAAAAACAGCATGCATTTGTGTGTTGACATCACACTTTGTTGAATAAGTAAAGTAGCGTAATTCTCTTGGGTTAAGAGTATGATCCATTTTTGGACGTTCTGGTCGGTATTGTTGGTACCCTACAAGTTGACCTGAAAGATTCCAAAGTAAAAAGGTAGCAGAAAAATCTTCTTCTGATACTGTAAGACCTTTGTAAAATTCGACGTTTACATGGCGAGATCTGAGGTGTTTAAATAAAGTTGTCATGGTGGATTTCCTTTTTTAATATATAAAAGACATAACAATTAGACGCAATTATTGCGCTGTTAAGACCTCTTTTAATCACAAGAGAAGTAAACTTGCCACCATCCAAGTTTTAAAAGGACTTGGAAAACCTTATAATTTAACTATATGTCAAAACACATCAAAAGTAAAGTATTTTTTTGAAAGATTTTCCTGTTTTATTGTTCTTTTATGTAAGCATATTAAAATATAATAACAGGAGTATATATGGAGTTTTTAGTTTTTGGTGAGGATTATAACAGACACCCGTCAAGCACGCAGCATTTAATTAATGAAATAAAAAAAACATATAATGTTCAGTGGGTTAACTCAATAGGAATGAGAAAACCGAAGCTTAACAAAACAGATGTTTTAAGAATTTTTGAAAAGTTATCGGGTAAAAATACAACAATTTATCCTTCTGATAAGATAGATTTTACTAATCTTCATTTAGTAAAACCAATTGTTTATCCGTTAGCGGAGAATCCTTTTCTTGTGAAATTAAATAATTTTTTAATGAAACATCAATTGCACAAAAAAACAAAAATTCAACGAATTGTTTGGTTAACATTACCAAGTGCAGTTGATTATTTGAATATTACTGATGGAGATTTGGTCGTTTATTATTGTTGTGATGATTTTGGGTCATTAAACGGTGTAGATCATGAATTAGTAACAGAAAAAGAAAAAAAGTTAGTTGAAAAGGCAGACATTGTTTTTACAACAAGTAATGAATTATACAAAAAATTAAAGTCGAATAAAACATTCATGCTTCCTCATGGTGTTCATAAAAAATTTTTTGAAATAGAAGAAAAAAAAATAGATAATAAAAATATAAGACTTGGTTTTTATGGTGGAATTGATACAAGAATAAACTTTAAATTAATAGAAGAGTTATTATATAAAAATAAAAATCTTTCACTGGAGATGATAGGGCATATAGCATCAGATGTGGATGAATCATTCTTTGACCACCCAAGGATAACAAGATTACCTGCAGCAAAACATGATGATTTAATTGAAAAGGTTGAAACATGGGATATATTATTATTGCCATTTTTACATAATGGTTATTCAGATTGCTGCAATCCTCTTAAATTAAGAGAATATCTAGCAACAGGAAAGCCAGTAATATCGACAGAAATGCCTGCTGTTAATGAATATAAAGATTTTTTAGAGATAAAAGAAACGGTTCAGGAATGGGATGAAGCAATTAATAAATTTTGTCAAGAAGCCACTATTGACAGAGAAATAAGAATAAGTGGTATAAAAACAATATTAGCCAAAGAAACTTGGGAGCATAGAGCAAATGAAGCTATTGTTAAAATATTGCAAACAAGTTGGTTAAATCATTGAAAAATATTAAGGAGCGATTTCGCTCCTTTTTTTTAATTAGAATTATATATATCTCTTGTATATATTTTATTTATTGAATCATTTAATTCTTCTGAATGACGATTACATATTATTAGATTAGATTTTGTTTTAAAAGAGTTTATATCTCTTACAATTAAACAATTAGCAAACATTGATTTTGTTATATTTGGTTCATAGATAATAACATTAAATCCACGTTTTTTTAATCTTTTTATTATTCCAATAATAGAGGAATCACGAAAATTGTCAGATCCTTCCTTCATAATTAATCTATGTATCCCAATAGTGTCGTTTTTGTTCGTTTTATTAATTATGTCGTTAGTAATGTTATCTTTTCTTGTTCGATTCGCCTGAACAATAGAATGGATGATATTATTAGGAATATCATCATAGTTAGCTAAAAGTTGTTTTGTGTCTTTTGGCAAACAATATCCGCCATATCCAAAAGAAGGGTTGTTATAAAAAGTACCAATTCTTTTATCTTTACAAACACCATCAATAATACTCTTAGCATTCAGTTTGTTTTTAATGGCAAAAGAATCAAGTTCGTTAAAAAATGCCACTCTCATCGCTAAATAAGTGTTTGAAAAAAGTTTAATGGATTCAGCTTCATCGTAATCAGATATTAAGATCTCTGGGTTGTTTAGCGTGTTTTCTTTTAATAGTTGAGCAATCTCATTACAGCCTTCTTTATCATTACCAGAAACAATAATTCGGTCAGGGTTAAGATTATCTTCAAGAGCCGTAGTTTCTCTTAGGAATTCAGGAGAAAAAAAGATGTTTAGTTTTTGGTATTTTTCAGACATAGATTTTGAAAAACCAACAGGAACAGTAGACTTAATAATTATTTTACCTTTATATTCTGAATGATTGAGTTCTTCTATCACAGACTCTACATTTGTTGTATCAAAATAATTAGTGCATTCATCATAATTAGTAGGAGTTGATATAAATACAAAATCAGAAGAATCAGTTTTATAATTGATATGACTTTTAAATGTTAAGTCAAGATTTTCTTCATTTAAGTATTTTTCCAATAGATTATCTTTAAAAGGAATTAGTTTCTTTTTTAAAAGTGAAATTTTATCATCGTTGATGTCGATAGCGGTAACATGATTGTTTTTAGCAAGAATTGTTGCATTAGATAACCCAACAAATCCACAACCAATAATAAGAATGTTTTGTTTCATAATAATGACCTTAATTAGTTTTTAGTTTGAATTTTGAAATAATAGGAAAATGATCGGATTCTTTTTTTTCTTGGTAGGACTTTTTCTCTGTAATAAAAATATCCTTAGATGTAAATGTCTGATCAATTTCATTTGTTAAAAAGTAATCGGAGAGATACGGTATGTCCCCAGCTCTCCAAGTATGCCCTTCTGTTAGCGGGTTGAAATTATAGTAATTGCTATCAAAAATATGGCTAAACTGATTTGAAGTTAGTGTTATATTTAAGTCTCCAATTAAAATAAATGGGTTTAATTGTTTCATAAGAATAGAATCAGCTTCTTTTAATAAATAATTTCTATCTTTCCAGTTTTTTTTGTTTTTTGGAGAAGGAGGGTGCATAATATAAAAATAAACAGGTCGATGTTCTATCGAAACAATGGCAGAAATAAATCTATGTCTTTTATTTATAAATTCATTTATTTCTTGTTTTAATATTGGATGTTTACTCATAAAGAGTTGTTGGCTTGGAAACCCTTCAATTGGTTTTCTTCCAATGGAATAAGGGTATTCTTTTCTGAATATGTCAAAAAGAGCAACACCCATTTCAGTGTTTACTTCTTGAAAAATTAAAAAATCAGGTTTGTGAGTTGCAATCAAAAATTCTGCATCCTTAATTGTTTCTATTTTTTGAAACATGTTGTATTGAAAGGTTGAAAAAACAATGCTTTCGTGTTTTTTAATGTTGATGGATTCTTTTTCTTGGATAGATAAAAAATAAAAACTCAATGCGGCAATTGGTATAAAAAAAGATTGATAAGAAATGAACTTTATATCAGAGAAAAAAGAACAAAAAACAGCGATAAATAAATACCAAAAAAAGAAGGCATAAGGAAGTCCAAGTAAATTGTCTAGAATCCAGTGATATTCAAAAATTGTATTAAATAAAAGAAGTAATATGGGTAAAGATATTCCCAATATAAAAATAAAGTTTTTCAAAATGTCACCTCCAAAACTATTAGAAAGAAATAACATGAAAAATATTACAAAAAAAAAGCGAAGTGCCAACTTCGCTTTTAATTTGTTTGTGTTATTTATTTATAAAATATTGGATATCAAAGACTGGTGTGCCACGAGACCAGCAAAACCAGTTTTCTTTTAAGACTTCAACATTGTCAATAACTTCTGTTTTTAAATGTGTTTGATGATCCCCTAGCTCACCTTCCAAATCTTCTGGATTAACAACAAAATCATTTCGTATCTCTACATTTTGATCTTTGTAATCAAGTGAAATCTTTTCAGGATAGTGTCCATGAGATAATCGAAGACTTTTAAATCGTCCATCTGATTCCTCATAGGTTACATTAAATAATTCCAATATCTTTGATTTATTATCGATATAAACTCGTATCTGCATTATTCTTCTCCTGTTAAAATAATTGGTTCTAAATATTTAGCAATTCGCCCTTCATCAAAGAAATAAAGGTCATAGTCAGTCAATGGCTCTTGTTTGATGTATTTAACGACTTCTGCCATATATTTACCATTTCCCATTTTTATTTCTACACCATTCTTGTTTTTAAATCGTTTAAGAAAAACAGGAAGATCTTCTTTGATTTCTTCTAATTTGAAAACGTCTAAATGAAAATCAAAAGATATCATATCTTCTGATTTAATGACTTCTCTACATAAATTAGCAAAACGACCATCAATAACAAGTTCATCAGATGAAGCTGCAAAAATATCTTCTTCTTTGATACCTTGTTCTATAAGTTTTGATTTAACAAGATTCATGATAAACTTTTGAATTTTTTGCTGTTTTTTGGGAGATACATTGCCGAAAATAACTTGTCGTATTTGTTTACTTTTTACGAAATATTCATGTTTTGTAAACTTACTCATGAACTCTTCATAAGTATTTGCTTGTAAAATATCTTTATCAAAATAATTGAGAGACTGAATGTTTCCTTTTACCATATCAATAGAAACAAATTCTTTGCCTGAGTTAGTGTGATTATATAAATTAATGCGTTGTTTAAAATCAGATCGATACTCGGTAAGTTTATCACTTTCAAAGTCAGAATAGGCAGGTTGAGATTTAATAAAATCAACGGCTTCTTTTCGAATTCGTTTTGATTCTTCAATAAAATCTTCAAGAGATCCGAATGCTTCAATGGTTTCTATTAGTAAGTTATATTTATCACGAGCACCGTAATGTTCTTGGTATAAATCAAGATAATATTCAAAATACCCATCTTCAACAATTTGGATAGGAAGTTTAAAGTCTCTAACAAATTGTCTTCGTGTGCTTAAATCTATTTTAATTGTCATAGTTGTCCCTTTTAATGTTTCACAAATTATACACCAAAAAGCATCACAACTACAAGTGTTTTTTTCGGTTATCTAATAATCTTTTCCATAAGCCATGCCAATTAACAAATAAGATATCCTTCTTGTTGTTATTGCTCATGTGTCGAAGATGTGGCAAACAAGAAACATGACTAATATAGTCAGATTTACTTCCATATGTAGCATCTAAGATTCCGCCATTTTGATGAATCTGACCAATATCAATTCTTGCAAAATCCCAAAAATCTTTATTTTCATCATATTCATTTTGAGCTGCGATGTCCAAAAAGTCACTTTGGAAATCAAAAATGGTTTTAATAAAATGGTCATCAACTTCAATTTCTTTATCCAAGAACATGACTTTTTTTGGAACACAACTAATTGAGTTACCCTTAAGTCTTCCATTTTTATCAAACATACAATCATTGTGCTCTTGTATAAATTCATAATATTGTTGTTCCCATTTAAAATAAGGTTCAACAGATTTAATATCTTTTATTTTGGCAGATGGGACTTGACTAACTAATTCAGCAAGTCGATAACTTAACATTAAAAGATCTTTGTAACAATATGTATTATGGATCATTTCATCATCCATTGTTTCATACATTTCATCAATGCGAAGTGATGATAATATCTTTTCAGTGATAAGTCCTTCGGTTGGACAAGTAAACTTTAAATGTTGAGATGCAACAAGTGCTTCGATGCTTTCTCTCATTGCAAAAATAAATAATTTGTTTTCTAAAGTTGTTAAACTCATAGACACCTCTCTTTTGAATAAGGCTGAATTATATCAGTACATTTAAGAAAATGCAAAAAAATAATATTTATTTTCTCTTGTATTTAATGACAAAATTTGATATATTTTGTTATTCCTAAATTATATGCTATAATAAGCATTAAGAAATAAAAAAACAAGAGGCAATAAAGATGAAAAATAGTTTGGTCTACGTAATAGCAACGGCATGCACTTTAACAGGTGTAACAAGTGTTGTATCTACGCTGTCCCAAGGAAGGACTGTTGACATCGCAAATGTGAATGAAATTTCGATTGCACAAGAAATGGCTAAAGAAGAGGTTTTTTACAAAACAATAAAGCAAGCAGAAGAAATTGAGTTAAAGATGGAAATAGAAAATGGTTTTGTAATGTTAGAATCAATGAAACAAGAAAAACTAGATCCACCTACGGTTAAATTAGAGAAAGCAAGTTTAGAATTGAATAGTCTAAAAAGAATCTCGCCTCAAGCTCGAAAATATATATCAGACAAAAATGGTTTGCCGACATTAAAAGAACTAAATGAGCTTGGAAGTATATATAGTATTCCAGAAGGTCTACTTTATTCTATTATGCTAAAAGAATCTAACGGGAATAGGTTTGCAGAATCAAACAAAAGTGCAATGGGTTTGTTTCAATTTATTCCACAAACAGCTAAAGATTTTGGTCTTATCGTAGCAGAAAAAGATTTTAGAACAAATGAATGGAGGTCTGCTGATGCTGCTGCACGTTATTTGGCTTGGATATTCACTTATTTTCATGATGGTGAAAATCGTTTAGAGATAGATAACTATAAATATGTTTTAGCAGGTTATAATGCAGGAATTGGGAAAGTAAAAAGAAGCGGATTAAACTCATTGAGAATCCCTAACTACACAGAAACAAAAGATTATGTTCGAATTGTTATCGGTTATGTTAAAGGCGATTATTATAAAGTTAAAAAAGGTGACACTCTTTATAGAATAGCAAAAATTCATAATTTAACGAGAAAAGAAGTAACAAAAATGAATAATGGTGTAGAACAAAAAACATTGATAGCGGATAAATATTTATTAGTTAATAAATCAAAAGCCTACGATAGTTACCAAGTTAAAAAAGGTGACACGCTTTACAAGATTGCAGAAATCCATTCTACATCAGTTAATGAACTACTTCTCGCTAATTCATTAACAAATAGCATGATTAGAGTTGGTCAAGAGCTATCTTTACCATTTTAAAATAAAAAAATAAAAAAATAAAAAAGCCAAGTTCGATCTTGGTTTTTTTTATTTCAAAAAAAAGTATTGACATTCAGTTTTAGAAGCGTTAGTATATGTCACAAGGTCAAGCAAAGTTCCTTCTAAACAATATGGTAATACTTTGCTGCTTCCTTAAAACATAGAACAAACATCGTTCCTTCTTATTATCTATAAATCGGACATACGCTGTTGCTTCCTAGTGCGCTAGGTTACGTTTTATGTTTTTTTTATTTTAGGCAAGATAAAGTTCCTTCTTAATGGTAAATCTATATACAGAGTAAACTTTATCGCTTCCTAAAAATTCATATTAAGAAACATGTAAAGTTAAAATTATTATACAAAAAAAATCAAAGACAAAAATATATAGTCATTGATGATTTTAAATCAGGAATGTGAAAATTCATTTTATAACACTGGCAAGAATTATTCACAAAAAAAACAACTTAACTTTTACGGAGAACTTAATTATGAATACTACAGCACAAAACCAAGCAATCGCAATTGAAAACAACTATCTTTGTCTACCAAAGGTAGCAATTTTTGACGCCCAAAACAACTTGGCAGAAATCGCAACAATTGTCTCTAACATGAACTACTTTGGGTTCATGCCATCTCGTGAAATATTTGATATTCTTTTGACTTGGTCAAAGGAAGATTTAGTTTCATTCTGGAAAACTCTTGAACCAATACTACAATCTTTAACAAAAGAAGATTGCAATATGTCTGATTTTATGGTTTATAAAAACTTCCCTTCTGAAGTTTGGGGTATGAGTGAGTCGGAATATTGGATTAAACAACTATTTACTTACTTTGGACTGCCTTATGAATGTCTTCAAGACAATGAGCAACCACGCCCAAAATTAAATGAAAAAGTAACTTATAAAGTATTGCAGATTGCACCAGAATCTGTGTTTGCGGATATATTTGATTCTTTGACTTCTCGTGCAACAAAATGGACGGAAAAGCAGTCAGAAGTAGCACAACACCTATATTCTGAGTTTAAACTGCCATTAGAGCTTTCATCATTTTCTTTCAAAGAGAATGGTTCTATATTGTCTGAATTTGCTTATGATAATAATCTTTATGTATCTGCAAAAAATGCGACAGATGTTCTAAGAATGGCAATGGCTTGGTCAGGAATATCATTCGAATCATCAATAAAAGATGTTAAATTTAAGACATTTAAACGTTCTCAACGTCGTTTTATTTTGAATCTTTTAGAAAAGTCAAACACATTAGAAAATGACATATCTTTAAAGCGCAAACTTTGGAAGAAGCTATTTGCTCGTTTAAACCCAAGTGATTACAAGATGCCAAGATGCCAAGCTGCATACGATGGGCTTTACAATAAAAAAACGAAGGGCTTTGAAAGTGATTATAAAAAATTACTAACAGAGAAGTCGATTCTTGCAATTTATGAAGCTCAAAAGAAATCTGTTGGTTTTTACATTCGTAATGTTCATTTATTGTATAAAACATTTGGTTATGTTGCTTTTGATGGTTTAGTTCCAATGCTTGATAAGGCAACAATATCACAGTTGGTTAAGCTTGAAAAATATTTGTTATCTGAGAATGATAAGCAAGTAAGAATTATTGCACCAAAAGGAAATTGGGCGAAAGCACAGTTACTTAAAAATGATAAAATTAAATTTCAAGAAGATGACTTGAATAAATTCATTCCTCATTTGTCAAAAATGTTAAATAGAAAATTATCAAAGTTATATCCTAACGGAATTATTCTATCAAAAGAGACTGAAAAGGTTAAGCTTCCAACAAATGATTTAAGTTTAGACTTCTATGGAAGAGGGACATCTATTGATTTCCCGAAAAACTTAAATACAGTAAGAGTTGCAAGTTACTGGGAGTCGGGTAAACAAAGTAATATTTGGTTTGATAATGGCGTAAGCTTAATGAATCATACGGGAGAAGTAAAAAGCTTCTGTACTTGGAATGATTCAGGAAGAAAAGAGGGTGCTATTTTTTCGGGAGATCCACTTCCATCGAGTGATAAAAAAGGACGTGCTTGTCAAGTCATTGATTTAGATTTAGAAAAATTAGAGAAATCTGGTGTTTACTATGTTTTATGGTCAATAACATCTTATAACAACCTGCCGTTTAATCAAGCAAAAGAGGTATTGGCAACACTTCAATTTTGTGATGATGCAGAAGCAGGAAAGGTTTTTGAACCAAGTCGTTGTCAAATGAGTTTTGATATTAAAGATAATAAAATGTCGAAATATGTAGCTTATTTAGATTTAAGAAAAAAGAAGGTTGTATTTTTAGATTCCAATTTGCCGATGTTTACTCACAGTATAGTTTCAAATATAAACTGGATAAATGAACAATTTGCCGCAATGAAAGAGTATGCAGAGCATCAGCCATCTGTTTATGACTTATTTAAGCACTTAGAGGACAAAATTATTATTAATGAAGGTGAGAGTTGTATAACGGACACAGGAAAGCCATTCATTGGCTATACTGATGAGAATGTTGTTTTCGCAACAAGTGAAGACACAAAGCAGTTTGCTTACTTGTTTAAACATACAAAAGAAAATAATAAATATGAAGAAATTAAGATTTTAGATATATTATCGAAATCATAATATTTATTAATAACCATAAAGAAGGTAGAGCATATCGCATTTATCTTCTTTTTTTAACTCTAAAATAAGCTTTTCTTTAAAGTATAACAAAGATTTTAATTTTTGTTTCGTATTTAATGGATTAATATCAAGAGTGTTGTTTTTATTTTTTGAAACTTTATCTGCTTTTTCAATTAAATAATTTAATCTTTTTTCTTCTTGTTCTAATTCATCAAAAATCAAATATTCTTCTTTTTGTAAAATAGAAACAGTAAAATAAGCATCATCAATCTCAAGATGATCTACGTACTCCATTGAATCTCTAAAAAAAGTAACAATATTTTCTTCTTTTAGTGTTTTAGGATTTAAAAATTTTTCGATTTTTTTAATTTTTTCACATTTGTCCATTTTACAATCTCCTGCTTTTCTTATTGTATCAATATATCTGAATGGATCAAGAATGGAAAAATTTCATATAAAAAATGAAATATAATAATACTCATAGATTTAAATTTTTGTTTTGAAACTGAACTGACAGAAATACAAAAAGCCACAAAGTGGCTTTTTTTTAAATTTGTTTGAAATCAACTAATAGAACTTTTTCTTTCTTAAGAAAATATTCTTTTTCTTTTTTGCCATATAAAAAATCCATTCGTGATTTTAATGTTTCAACCCAATCAATTAATAAAGAGTTAAAAGAAATGGTTAAAAGAAATTCATTTTCATTTTTAATTTCTACATAAGGACAAGTGTCTTCTTTTGCGCTCCAATAATAACCATAGAAATCAAAAGAACTTTCTACTTGATTACAATATATAGCTCGATAAAGAAACACTGGTGATTCATCTTTAAATTCATCGATAATTTTTTTTGTTCTTTGCTTTATGTAGTTTTTTATAATACGTTTTCGCTCTCGACTATCAGCGAATTCATACTCTAACTCTTCATATTTAAAATAATCAAATACATTGCTCCCATGTGAACACCATTTCAAGGTTTCTAACACCTCATGTAAGTAGTCATCTGAAAGAATGAAATTAATTGCGTTTTGTAAATTTTGCATAGTATACCTCCGTTAAGAAGGTTTACTATGGTGCTCTAATGTTTTTTATAAAAAATCTCCGTTAATTAACAATGTTTAAAGATTATCAAAACAGCCTAAAAAAGTAAAGCTTTGAAATAATATTTTCTTGTAATTGTTAATGTTTTTTGTTACAATATGAGGATTATATAGGGGAGAAAGAATGGCGAAGAAAGCTTTAAAAATAGAATTAACAAAAGATGAATCAAAAATTTTTATGTTGACGAAAAACTATTCTTGTTCGGATGACTGGGCACATGTATTAGAAATAAAAAAATTAATTCCCATAGTAAAAAGTATTTATGATAAAAATCATTATGTATGCGGCTCAAAATCTTTTTTGACAAAATACTTTAATAAAAATATAGAGATAAGAAAAGTAAATTACTCAGGACAAAAATTCATTGAAGGTTATCGTTTCCAATCAAATAATAAATCACCAGCAGAAATAAATGATTTTTTGTCTCGTTCAGTTTATTATGCAAATCAACGTTCTAAGGTTGTTTATGGAAAAATATTTGAAAATCATAGTGATGTGATAACCCTTAAAAATAAATTAGATTATTTATCTAGGGATATGGGATACCTTAAATATATAGATTTTTCAGATAATAGTGCTATTGAAATGAAACCATTGTTGATTAAAGAAATAGGTGCAAATTATCCTTCAACTGAAATTTTTTTGGATATATTGAAAGATTTAACAATGGAAGCATTAGAGTTAATTACAGACAATACCTTTGCAAGTACTACATTCGATAAAGGTCTTAATAATCATTTGGGTTTTTATGAAAGTTCATTTGAAAGATTTTTTTACAATTCAGGTGGAGTAGAAAAAACATTTATGGCGAAAAAGATTTTCGAGTTGAAGTTCAAAGAAGTTCCTTTTTTGTTTATGCCAGACTCTGATTATAATGATGTTTTGAAAATGATGATTAATGGTGAAATAAATGCACCACAAAAAGTAGCTTTGATTTCTAATGTAATAGATTTCAAAACGATTAAAGATGAAGATATTTCAAAACTTAAAGTGAATAACTATTTATGTTACCCTTTAAGCAAGGAGCAAATTGAGGTTTATGGAAGACATCAATATATTATTGATTTATTAGATATATTTTTAAATGCAAATCAAGGGAAATCATCTTTTTCAGTTGAACGTGAAGCGTCTGATTTTTTAAAAAGCCTATTAACATTTGATGAATTGGTCAATTTTCTTGAAGCGGAAAATAAATATAGTTTTATAAGATTATTTATTTTTGCAGCATTATACCCAGAGGGTTTGTTTAATGATAATGGTGAACTTGACTTCAATGGTGTTATTGATTTATATGAATTAAATGAAGCTTATTAATTAATCAATTAAAAAAAACTCTTTTTTTCCTCTTGACAAAGAAAATTTTAGATTTATGATTTTCGATAAAGGACAAGGAGAGTTTTACAGTGTTAAGAAATAGTATTTTTGAAATTTTACTTGAATTAAGTAGTTTCAACGAGATAGAAATAAAAAATCGTATTTGGGATCTTTTAGAAGATGAAGGTTGTGACGTTGATAAAAATGAATGGAATCATTCCGTTGATTTATTAAGTTTTGTTGATGAAACAAACTCGGAAACGATAATGTTATCAGCGGCAAGAATTATTTACAGATTGGACTTAGAAGGTTTGGACATAGTTGGAAGTGGTCTAATCGAAGATGATTCAGAGTGGGAAAGATTTGAATCTCGATTAGAGAATGAATAAGGAAAGAGAGAATATGTTTAATATTCTCTCTTTTTTTATTTATCGGCTGCGTCTTTAACTTTGTCAGCTTCTTCTTCAAGATCAGTTGTAAAACTTTTATATTTTTCTTCAAGTCCATCTTTTGCAGAGTCTTTTGCGTCTTTAACTTTTTCTTGCGCTGTATCTTTCGCTATATCAAACAAATCCATTGTTTTTTCTTTGACAACATCAAAAGAATCATCTGCCCATTCACGGAACCCGTCATGTTGAACATAAGCGACTCCTGAAATGCAACCAAGTATAAAAATAAAAATTGATTTTCTCATTGTTTCTCCTTTGTTTTTGAGTTAGTTTCATTTTACTGTAAATATATTGAAAAATCAAGGATGTAAAATATATTTATTGATTTGTATATTTCATTATTTTATAAGCTAAATATAGTTTTTTAGTCTTGTAATTATATATAAATTAAAATAAAATGAAACTTGACAACAAGTGGAGTTCTGTAGTACTATGTCTTAAATAAGCGATTAAGTCAGCTCAAAGGAGTTCAGTAATGATGAATAGAAAAGGAGAAATCAAAACAGATAGTCTGTCTGTGCTAGTTGTAGACAAATCTGATTTTGAAATCTCTACTATCAGACGCTGGCTTCAACAAGTGGGTATAACAAAAATAGAGGCAACAAATACAACTTCACGAGCAATGAAGCTTATAAAAAAAGAAAAATATGATATAATCTTGTCAGAATATGATTTGACAGGTTCTTCTGGTCTTGAATTATTTAAAGAAATTAAAAACATGGGAAATTATCACCCTTGTTTCACAATGATGACTTCTAGTAACGACAGACAAACGATGGTAGAACTATTAGAATCAACACCAGATGACATATTGATTAAACCTTTCTCGCCAGATTCTTTTATTCACCGCATACTTAAAATAATTCAAAGATATAAGCATACAAAAGAAATTCGAAAAGCATTAAATAGAAATGATTATGAAAAAGCATTGTCTTTAGCTTCTGACAATCGTTTTGATGAATTAGTTGCAACAAATCAAGCATTCTCATCTTGGCTTGAAAAAACAAAAATTGAAATAATGATTAAGCAAGATCGAATGAAAAATGTGGAACAATATACTGATCTACTTCTTAATAATAAAAAGTATGATTTAGAGTGGGTTAGAACTTATAATATAAAATCACTTCTAGAACAAAAATCATATGATCTTGTAATTGAAAGAGCACAAAAATGTTTAGAAAAATACCCACTAAGTATTAAAAGTTATCTCTTTTTGGGTGATGCATTTTACAAAAAAAACCAATTAAAACAATCAACAAAAAATTATAACAGAGCATTAGAGTTGTCGAAAACATCTATTAGTGCTCAACGATCTATTTCAAGAGTTCATCATGAAATAGGTGATTATGAACAAGCATTGGTTTCTTATAAACGTTTAATGCAATTGATTGAAAACAGTGTAGATAAACGTCCAGAAGATTTTCATCAATATGCTAATTTAAAAAAAGAAAGTGCTGAAATGATTATTGATGAAAATATTGATTCAGCAATAAAAGAGTCAATTGTTATTTTAAAAAGAGGCAAAGAAGTTTTTCCAGATGATATTGTAATGGATGTTCTTAGCGATGTAATGGAAGCTCAAGAATTACTTCATAATGGTAAAGATAAAGATGCTTTGAAGAAAATGGAAGAAACGATGAGAGAGTTTGAATATGTTATAAATAGAAATGGAGCAGCATTGGTAAACTCTCTTTTAACGTATAAGCAATTAGGAAAGACTGAGGAAGCAGAAAAATTAAAAGAACATATTGATAATTCAAAAGAAATAATGGATATACCATTAACAACTCTTGAAAGTAGATTCAATTCATTTAAAAATAAAGACAAAGAGTCTTTTGATAGGATATCAGAATTGTTAAAATCAGCAAAATCAGCACTTTCTAGTAGGCGGTTTGATCAAGCAATTGTAAATTTAAGAACAGCAAACGCATTAGCACCAAATTCTTTATCAATTGGCTTTATGCTTTTAGAAGGTTGTGTTGGAAAATTAGACGAACAAAATACAGTTGATAGGCTTTTTTACGGAGAAACGTTTTCTATCTATAGAAATTTAAAAAATCGAACAACAACTGAAATGGAAGAACGTCAAATATTAATGGCAGGAAAAAAATTAAAAATAATAAAAGATAAAAAAGACGAATATGAAAAAGCTCAGTTAGAAAAATTAAGAAACGAGAAAGAAAGAACGAATGCAGAAAAAGAACATCAAGAGGAGTTCGTGTCTTCTATCTTAACTCAAAAAGAAAAATTGAAAAAAGAAAGAGAGGAATGTTGTGAAAAACAAAATTTTGGGAACAATCTTTTAAAAGAAGCGGAAAAAATATCGTCTGAACTTTTAATAGATAGATCTAAATTAGATCTTGAAGCTATTGAAAGAACTCAAATAACTCGTGGTCAATTATCGAAAGAACAAGTTTTATTAATAAAAAGACTTCAAGTAGAAAAAAGATACAGTGATTTACGTAAATTAACCTTTCAAATAAAGAAAAACATATACTTAAAAGGCGCTTAGTAATAGCGCCTCTTGCTTTTTGTATTAACTAATATATATTTTAAATAAGTTGTTAACAAAAAAGAAAAAGGATTTTAAATATGTTTAAAACACAAAAAACAGCATTATTCGTGCTTGCAGCTCTATCATCGGGTCAGGCATTTTCTTATGAAGCTTTCGATAATTTCAAAGTAGGCGCATATGGTGAAGCAATGTTCGTCGATTATGACGGAACAGGAGATCAGGTAATCAAATCAAATACAAATGCATACATTGATTTAAAATTTAAAGAAAAGTTTCAATTAATGATTGATGCAAATTATCAAACAAATAATTTTGAATCAGGAAATGGGAGTGAATCAAGCTTTTCAGAAGGAGATCTTTATCAAGCATTCGTTGGTTTCAATACAAGATCTTTAAATCTAAAAGCAGGTCGCTTTGCTGACTTCTATTCTAAAGGTTCTAATGCAATGAACATAAGTAACACCTTGATAGATTCTTCAATTGCTCCTTTAACTGTGTTAGGTCAATCACGATACTCTACAATTGACGGTTTGGGTATAACATATCATTATCCGTTAAATGACGGAATATTTTCAGGAACAGTTTATGGTGGTTTAAATACCCAGAAATATGCTTATGAACAAGAAAGAGGTTTAGAATTAACAGGAGAAGGAAATAAATATGGGGTTCATTTTGATGTAAGAAAAGGGAATCATGTTTATATTCTAGGAGGACATGTTGCCGAGTTAGATAAAGTAGATCTTTCAAATAAGGTCGTTGATGAAGACATTTCAAATGATTACTTTAATTTTTATACAACATATCAATATGAAAATGACATGATGTTCTCAGACAATACATTTATGTATGGAAAGTTTGATGAAGGTAATACTGACATAGAACAAACTGTTGTTGATTTTAAAATAGGTGCAAAATTTTCAGGTTTTAAACCTTTCATTGGTTTAAATTATTTTAAAAACATGTCAGAAAAATATCAAACATTTTCTTATGGATTAAGATATGACTATAAAGGATTTGGCGCAATAGTAAAAAGAGAAGAAATAGAAAAAGTTGAAGGTTCAAATCAAATAGATGACCATAGAATAGCAGCTTCATTTTATTATAATTTTTAAAAATTAGACCTTGCATCAGCAAGGTCTTTTTTTTTACAGATTCATTAATTGTATTAATTTCATGCCATCAAACATTTTATCAATATTATCACTTTCATTATTAACAATAAAAACACTCTCTTCTTCTTTGAAATAAAACTTCATATTCATTGTTGGTTTTATAATTTTTTTTACAATATCATTTTCAGATTCATCAAAAGTAAAAATATAAGAACTATTAGTTTTTTTAAAGTTTGCATTGTTGATGATGATCTCATAGTCAGAATCAAGAAATGCTATTTTTTCAGGTGTTTTATTTATATTTACATCTATTCCTCGAAAAATTAATAAAGTAGTCTTAACAGACTCTTGACCTCTTAAATTTGTTGTTGTGTAATCAAGACTAATACTGTTTAACTCTTTTTTATTAGGATTGAGAATGGGAATTAAATAACCTGGGTCTTCTTTATCGACAAAAGTAATATTAACACTTGGTAGAAGCTGAATAGCCTTGTTGTAATCCGAAATATCAATATATTCACCAAGAAAATTTAAGCTTAAAAGCGCATTATCATTAAATAAAACATCCCCATTGTCAGACTTAGCTATTATACCAAAATTGGTAAATTTATAATCTTCAATCAAATTGTTTTTTATCATATTGTTAAGTGCTAAATTTAAAGAATATTTGGTTTCAATAGTGCTTTTTTTCTGAAAAGGTAAAAGATTGTTTTTATTGATACTTTTATAACGTCTACCATCAGCTAAAATAACAGAATAAATATTGTATTTAAAAACAAAGTTTTCATTATCCATGTAAGAAACTTGTGAGAGTGGTTTTTTGAATTCAAGAACACCATGACGAAATAAATCATCTTTAAAAACAATAGGGTCAATACATGCATCTTCAATATATATATTTTGTTCTAAAATAAAATCTTTACAAATAGTCGCATCATACAAGAATTGAGAACTTAAGTCAGAAATATAAAAAACTGAATTCCCTTCTTTAATTAATTGTTCAAAGTAATTCTCATTTTGAACAATAAAAAAATCTCCATCAATATTCTTTTTACTTACAAAATCTTCACTTTTTGTTTGAGAACATCCATATAAAGAAACAACCATCAAAATAAACACTATAATACTTTTCATAATTTTTCCTATTTTTAAGTTATAAATTGATTTTTAAATAAATCATATATAAAAGAAAAAAAAGATACGAAATAACTCTCAAAAAAAGATACGAAATAAATAAAAAAAAATACGATGTCGCCACTTATATAGATAAATTAAAAAAATGATTATTAAATAAAGTAAAATTAAAAATCAATTAAGTTTGATAAAAACATATTGCAATAGTAAATCGAGTATAAAAACAAAAAACAATTAAATTTGATCTTGTGATTTGCATAATGATCTGCTAACCTATGATTCATTACCCGAAAAAAATGATTTAAAAATACAATAATATACAATGAAGGAGCGTTTGATGAATCGCAGTCAAAAGCAATACTCCTCTTTTCACTTTTTACCAAATACAAATGAGGAAATTGTAACAATTCTTCCACGAAAACTATTAAAAACTGATGTTTTTGTGGAGAATTTCAATCCAAGGCATGAAGTTCCACTTCTTGGATATCTAACAAATTTAATTTTAAATAAAAAAAATGACAAATACCAGCAAGGTGAGTCTGTTTTATTAAAACTTTCTACCCTAAGAAATTTTTTACGTCGTAAATGTCATTCAGAAGTAAAAGAAGTTCTTGATGAAATCCTAAATAATTTTTTCTCAAAAATAAATGCCGCCACTAATGTGGCAATTCTGAATATTGTCCGTATTTCTATTGGATGTTATGAGTTTTCTTTTACAAAAGAATATCTAACAATGCTGAAATCCAATACAGTTTCTTTTAATTTATTTCATTTAACGAAAACTCGTGGAATAAAAGCTAAATCTCTTTTTATTAAAATTATATCTTTTGATATGAGAGATAATGGAAATAGATATTTTTCTCTTTTAAATATATCTCGATATATGAAAATGGATTGTTTTAATAAGAGAAAGATAACAATAAGGTCAATAAAAAGAGCATTTAAATCTCTTTCTGATAGGGGGTTAATAAGTTTTGAAAATTATATAGGAATAAGTAATATATCACCTCAAGAAAATTATCGTTTTGTTTATAATCTGGGTATATTAAAACAAAAGATAGACTAATACAAAAAAAAGCATTTTTTCTTTTGTGTTTGATTTTGGAATTGTTTATTTATATGTTATAATGGCTATAAAGAAAACAATAAACCAAACGTGAGAGATATTAAGAATGGAAAACGTTTCAAACAACACAACACTATGTTTCAATAGTGAAGAATTATTAGAAAAGAAAAGAGATAAAATATTAGAAACATTGGATAGCAATGTTGATGTATTTTTCTTTTACGATACAGAAACGACAGGACTAAGCCCTTATCCAAAAGGCAATACTGGACGTGACCGTCTTCTTGAAGTAGCATTCGCTGCTTATGTATTAACAGAATCAGGTGAATTTGAAAAACTGGAAATAGATGGGACACCAGTAACGTTTCAAGAATATATAAACCCTTTTGCAGAAGATTTAAAATCACGTAAAAAAACAAAATCAGTGGAAAAAACAAATGAAAGAGCTTTAGAAATTCATGGAATCACGAATGATTTTTTAAACGGAAAAGGTTCTTTAAATGGAATGTCATATCAAAATGGAATGAAAGCGCCTACTTTTGCTGATTTAAAACCTTTTATGGAAAGATTTCTTTGTTTAGACAAACAATCTGACTTTAATGCAAATGTCCACTTTGTTGCCCATAATGGTAAATCATTTGATGATAAGATGATAACAGAAGAAATGAAATACATTGACGCTTATGATCCAGAAGTAAAATACAAAAGAGATTTTGAATCTTTAGTTTCAAGTTCTATTGACACTAAATTATTAATGCAGAAAATTT
Organism: Laminaria ephemera; assembly: GCA_036873875.1. Lineage (NCBI taxonomy): Eukaryota > Phaeophyceae > Laminariales > Laminariaceae > Laminaria > Laminaria ephemera. The sequence goes on along the minus strand of JAYJMJ010302707.1, from coordinate 30,094 downwards.
ACTCAAAAGAAGAATTGAAAAACATTGGTGAAATAGATGGTAAAAAACCAGGTTTTACATTGGATTACTTATCAAAAATGCTTAATGTAGATTTAAGTGCTCGTCAAGATGTCCACGGTGGTATGCTTGATTCTCTTATTCTGAAAGATGCATTTGAAAAACTACTAAAAACTGATAACTATCTTTCATTAAAAAACAAGTATAAATTCAATACAGTTGATGGAAAAAAAGAAGAATTATCTATTCCCAAGATGCCAGAATATAATTTAGGAACTGCAGAAGGTGAAACAAGTGTTTTAAATATAATTAAAACAGATGCTTCGTTCCATGAAGGAACAGGAACAGTAAAAGAATATGTTGAACGAGCAAAAGAAGCAGGTTTGGACAATCTTGTTCTTGCAGATACAGTGTCACTAAGTCGTTTCATTGAGTTTTATGAAACTTGTAAAAAAGAAGATATTAAACCGATTGTCGCAACAAACTTTAAATTGGAATCAAGTTTTGACATTTATAATATATTTGGAGCTGGAAAAGAAGAGTCTTCTGAAGCAAGAGCTGTTGTTCTTGATTCAATAAATGTGTTTTTAGCACAAGAAAAAGCATTAACATTCGAAGAGCTTACTTCATCACATGGCTTTGATAATATTGAAAAATGGGCGAATTTAATTTCAAAACTTCAAAAGATTCAAGGAGCAAAGAAAGCAGGTAATAAATTACCAACAGGTTTAAAGAAAGCCGTTTCGGAATTTTTAAAGGGGTCGAGCTTCAGTAAGGTTAAATTAACAGACAAAAATGTAACTGAGATTGTGAATATTCTTGGAGAGAGAGAGTCATTTCAAAACTTTGAAAATTTTGATAGAGTTACAGGACACAGTAATTTATTGTTGGTTGCTGAAAATAATGAGGGTTATGAAACACTGAAAAAGCTTATTTCAGTTGCAAATAGAGATGGTCAGCATTATGTTCCTGAAGGTAAAGAACGTGGTAAAGGTGAAGAACCATTGTTAACACTGAAAAACATTGAAAAATACAATGAAGGTATTATTGCAATGGTTGGTGGGAATGATGATGTTCTAGATCGTGCAATAAAGTCAGGTTATTCCAATATGCCTTCTGGTGTAATTAGTCAGTTGAGTAAAGCAATGGGTGGTAAAAACAAAATTGCGGTTCAATACTCAATGGATGCAGATCGAACAAAAGAACTTGCTGTCGTAAAACAAGAACAAAGATTGACTAAATTGGTTAACATTGCAAAAGAGCAAGAGTTAATGGGATTTGCGGCACAAAATGCAGCATTTGCAAAAGAAGAAGATTTTCAGACACATAGAAACAAATATGCAATATTACTTGAGAAAGAAGTAACGGATTTCGGTTTTACAATTCCAATGTCAAAAGAAGAACATCTAAAAACAAAAGAAGATATTGAATCGCAGTTTAGTTTAAATAAATCATTGCTAACAAATACAAATACGTTAGTTAAAGAAATAAATATAAATCCAACTTTAAATGTGCCTTCACTTCCTGAATTTAAGACTTCAGATGGTGTAACACAAGCAGAAGAATTAAGAATTAGAGCATATAAAGGTCTTGAAAAAAGAGTGAATTCTATTGTTGATAAAAAAATGAAAGAAGAAAACTCAAGCTATAAAAATCGTTCTGACTGTTATGAAGAAACATTTAATAGTTATAAAGAACGATTGGATTATGAGCTTGGTATTATTAATGATATGGATTTTCCAGGTTACTTTTTGATTAAACAACAAATGATAGAGTTTTGTAAGAAAGAAGGTATTCCTGTTGGTGCAGGTCGTGGCTCTGCTGCAGGTTCTTTAGTTGTTTACTCATTAGAAATTACAGATGTAGATCCAATTGAACATGATCTTATATTTGAGCGATTCTTGAATCCTGAACGAAAAGAAATGCCAGATATTGATACGGATATTGATGGAGAACACCGTGAAAAAGTTCTAAATTTCTTACGTGAGCAATATTCAGATGAAGGTGGTGAATTCGAGGGTGCTGCTTACATTATGACAAAAGGGACATTCTCAGCGAAAAACACAATTCGTATGCTTGGTAAAACAACAGGAATGACTGCTGCATGGTGTGATGAATTAGCAAAATTAATTAGTAAAGAACCAGATGTAAAACTTTCAAGTGAACTAGAACATAATGAAATTCTGAAATATCGTTATGATACAGAAGTCAAAACAAAACGTCTTCTCGATCAAGCAATGGAGCTTGAAAAAAATGGTGGTCGTCAAGTTTCAATTGGTAAACATGCTGGTGGTATTGTTGTTGGTAATATAATCTCACAAGCACCAATTTCTTATGTAGATGGTATTCCAGTTGTTCAATATGATAAAAACGATATTGAAAAAGCAGGCGCAGTTAAATTTGATTTGCTTGGATTGGGGACATTGGCAAAACTCGATTTAGCGTTGAAAAACATAATTGAAATGAAAGGTTCTGATGAGTTAATTAAAAATAAAATTGATATTATAGGTAAAAACTTTAATTTTGATAATTTCACTTACACTGACAAAGCAACGTATGAATTGTTACAATCAGCGAATTCAACGAATGTATTCCAGATTGAATCAAATATGTTTAAAGGTTTATTAAAACTTATTAAGCCAGAGAACATTGATGAAATAACAGCGTTAGTTTCACTTGGTCGTCCTGGTCCTTTGCAGTCAGAAATGCATTTGCACTTTGCTGAAAGTAAATTTGATCCGACTAAGCGTATGACTTATCACCCTTTGATAGATCACTTAATGGATGAAACTCACGGAAGTATCATTTATCAAGAACAAGTTATGGCAATTGGTAGAGAAATGGGTGGCTTTACAATGGGTGGTGCAGATAAACTTCGTAAGGCAATGGGTAAGAAAAAAATAGAAGAAATGGAGAAGCAAAAAGGATTGTTTATAGAAGGAGCAGAAAATAAAAAAGTTGCCCCTGAAGTTGCAGAAGAAATATTCGAAACAGTAGAAACCTTTGCAGGTTATGGTTTTAATAAATCACATGCAATGGCATACTCTTTATTGACTTATAAAACGGCTTATCTAAGAAGACACTACCCAACAGAGTTCATGTCTGCGGTATTAACAGTTGACTCAAATGATGGTGAATTCAAGAAGAAACTTGCAAAAGACATTGATTCGATGAAAGAAGTTAATTTGTTTTTATATACTCCAAATATTAATGAAAGTGAACATCGCTTTAAACCTGGTAAAACAAATGGTATTTTATACGGATTTGATGGAATTGCTGGCTTCAACAAAAAAGATAAGCAAACGGTCATTGATGCAAGAGAAAAAGCTAAATTTACGTCATTAGAAGATTTTATGAAGCGTGGAGTATGTGGAGCAGTAGTTGAAAAACTAATCGACTCTGGTGCAATGGATAGCCTAGGCTTATCAGTTAAACCAAATAAATCGAATCTTGAGTACATAAAAACATTGACGAAAACGGAACAGAAAATTATAAAGCGTCGTTTCCTAAGTGGTGAATGTTCTATTATAAAACAAAAACTACATAAGAAAGAACAGCAAAATAAATATAAAATGGGTTCTTTTGATGAAGCTGAAGTTCAAAAAGCTTATTCAACTGTTGTTAATGCTTATAAAAAGAATAAAGATAAATTGATTGCAGAAGGTCTTGATAGAGAAGAAAAAATTCTTTCTTCATATGTTACAGCTCACCCTCTTGATGTAGGCGGAGCAAGACATGAAGTTATCAAAAAAACAAACAAAGAACATGTTAAGTTATCAAGTGTTGAAGATCGTTCTCTTGAAAATGCTGATGTTGAATTGAATATTGCTGGAATAGTAAAAGAAGTAGTTTCAGGAAGAATAAGTAAAACAGGCAATAAATATGCTTTCTTAGAGATAAGTGATGGAACAAAAACTGAAAGAATCTTTTTGTCCGATGATGGGTTTAATAAAGTTAACTCTCAAATAAAAGAACAAAATGGTGAAGGTCTTGCGGTAGGTGACATTATTGGATTTGACATAGGCTTCTATAAAAAAGAAGGAGATCAAGATCTAAAAAGATCAGTTGAAAAAATAATTGTTCCAAAATACAACGTAGTAGAAGATGTCTCAAGGAAAAAGAAAAAGAAACAAAAGTTTGTTCGTAGAAGTTAAGTAGTGAAAAGAGTCTCGAAAGAGATTCTTTTTTTATTTTTGTTGACTTCAACAAGCAAACAGTTTATTATATATCCAAAATAAACGTTATAAATTATTTATGACGTTTTTTTAAAACAACTAATAAAACACTGTTTTTTATTTTATATAAAGAGGATTAAAAATGAAAAAACTAGCAATGACTCTTATGTTATTTGTCACATCATTCTTTGTTTCGACAATGGTATTAGCAGAAGTACAGGACTTGTCTACACAAACACAGTATAATGAACGTGGGCAAGTTATAATTGAAACAATAGATAGATTAACAAATGAAGGATATATAACGGTTAAAAATGCAAATGAAGCAAAAAAAGAATTTGTATTTAATGATGTTTCTTTAAAAAAAATAAAAGAAGTTGCAAAATCAAAAGAAAAAGAAGCTTCGTCGGAAGATGTGTCTGTAACTTTGATGGAATATTTAAACTTTATTAATATTTTAAAAACTCTTGGTGTTATTGCATTTTTGGTTGCATTTAGAGAAGTTTTATTTAAAATAATTAAACAGTTTGCAGAAGTTCCAATGATTTTATATCAAATAATTTTGATGTCTGTGTCCTTGTTGTTAACCTTTAACCCAACGACTTTATTTGAAAATCATTCTTCTTATATTTCCATGTTTGGTGTTGTGTCAAATATCATGATTTTAGGTTGGATTGTTTCAACATATCAACAATTTTTTGAAAAATTATTTAAGGTTTTCACCTTAAATATTTCATCGGCAATTATATTGCCATTCTATCTTTCTCTTTACTTTGGTGGTTTTGCAATACTATTAGAAAGTCAGTTCTTGGGTTTATTATCAATTCTTTCTTTTATTGCTATGTTTGGTTTCATATTTATAACAACAGGACTAATAACATTAATTGGGTTTGATAAAGATGAATTTATTCTTCCAAGTATTTTTATTAATGGATTAATTTTGTTTACTTATTCATGGGTAAAGCTGAATAATGAAAATATTCCTTATATTGATATTTTTGGCACTGGAATTGAATATGTTGTTTCATTGTCATTGGTTGTTGCTCTATTAATTAAATCATCTCCATTTAGTCAAAAAGAAGATGGTTTTGCAATTTCATTTTTATTGATGTTTGTTTCATTTGGTTGTGGGCTTGTAGGTGCATTTTTGTTTAATTTAACAGTAATACCAGCATTTTTAAACACGGCATTTTTCTTATTTGCAGCAGGTTGGGTTGGTTTTATGATTTCGCACTTAGGTGGAATAGTATTAACATTTGGTATAGGTGGAATGCTTTATGGAACAGCAGTGTTAATGGAAAAGTTTCCAGAATTATTCATAACAAGCTTGTTTTAAGAAAAAAAAGAAAGAGATTGAGTTGTTCGGTCTCTTTTTTATTGTAAATAGACTTTTATTTTGTTAATATGTAGATCAATTAGGAAAGGAGAAAGAGATGACTTTAAAATCATTTAATACAAATACAACAATTAATTATGGATTAAATTTGGTAGATTCAGGATTGGAAGTTATTAGCTATATAGACACAATGAATCATTCATCAGATGAAACAATTTCCATTCATTTTTCTTATTCAGAATTAAAAGATGATATGCTGAACTCATTTATTATTCCAAAATCACCAACTTATATAAGTCATAGTGATTCAATAGAAAAGGGAGAGTATGTTCTTCCAGATAATGATGATACGGAAGCACTATTGACAGATGTTAGAAACCTTAAAGAGTTTGCAACAAATCTTGAGAAAGAATTGCTTGAAAGAATAAAGAAAGATTAATTAAAAGAAATCAAAAAAGCAGGGTTATCCCTGCTTTTTTTTGTTTATTTTCTTTGTTGAATTATATTGGTCATATCAACAAAAATTGCATTATTAATTGGGAACCTAGATATTGGGTCTAAAACAATATCTTGTTTAACATTAACAGAATAAATCTCTTTAAATGGAGTGAGTTGTTCAAGTGTTTTTCTAAGTATCTCAAATTCATGATTGTAATAGCTTTTTAATTTTTCTAATCGAATGATATAATCATCATAGCTTTCGACATCTGACTTGTAGAGTTTTCTTAGCTTTTTGTCTTCTATTTTTTCAAAATTCAAATGTTCAAAAAAGAGATTTAACTCATCACTGTCAATATTTTTTAACTGTTGAATTTCTTCTGTCGAAAAGGTTTTAAAAAACCAGTTTTTTATTACATCTATATCCATATGTGAGTAAGAAAGACTATTTAAAATATGTTTAACCCCTTTTGAACCTTTAAATTGAGTTATAATTCGTTTAATTGTTTGTTCTGTAAATGATTCATCTTCGTTTTTTAAAAAGTTCTTATTAAATGTGAAGAAAAAAACATCATCATTTTCATCTTCACTAGGTATAATAACTATATTATCAAAATCATTTTTATTTAAAAGTTTCACACTAGTTTTAGTATATGTTTTTTCAGAAAACACATATGCAACTTGCTCATTACTACCAAGGTAATAGTCAATAGTTGCTTTAATGATTGAATCATGATGCCTATTTGTTAATGTTTCGGTTTTTCCAAAAAGGTTTGAAAAATATCTGGCATATTTATTGTCAGAAAAATTTGAATAACGATTATCAGGAATGATAAAGACACTAAAATCATCAGGTTTAATAGTTTTAAAATTAGAAAAATAATAATTATCATTAAAGCTTTTCATAATATGAAGTTGTTCTTTTTCATCCGTTACACCTTCTTGAATAAGAAGAGATTTAATCATGAAATAAGTAGAGCGAGAAATAGCAATTTCATCTTTATTTATCTTTTCTAATTTATTGAAAATTAATTCATTATACATATTAAGTCATAGCTCCTTCAAATAAGTCAATATTAGTAATAGTTTTACGATTCGCTCGTTGATCAAAAATAACATAAAGAATGAAAGTATTGATAATGTTTCCATCAATTTTAAGTGCTTCCATCTCTCTTACTATTGATGGTAGCGCAAGATTTTTTCTCGAACGATTATCTTGAAAATAGTATGCCCATTGTGTATCAGTCTTTTCATACTTGTCTTCAAGAAAATCAAGAACATCTTGATATTTGTAATCGTCAGTAAAAAAATCATCAATAATCTGAGAATTGAAACCTAATACAAAGTTGTAAAAGAATACTCTGTCAATATTTTCATTATTTATGTTTTTTAAAAATAATTTAGCCCAATCAATTTTACGTCCTGCTTTGTTAAATATCGGAATATCAGGGGTTGTTTCATTTTCTTTTTTAAACACAAAATACTTAGAGGATAATGCAGCTTTCAATCCATCTTCTTTTTCATAGATATCAATAAAATCAAATTGGTCGTCAAAGACATAATAAAAATCGTTTGTTCTTGATAAAACTTGGTTTTTAAGTTCTGTAATAACATTCTCCACATATTTATTTGTGAGAACAAAAACTTTCTCTTGATTACTTATTTTTTTATGGTTGAAAATAAAAGATTCATATTTTTCAGAACTTATTTCTTTTCCCTTGAATACAATCATAGAAAGATCAGAAAAGTCATTGATTTCATTTTTGTCAAAGTATTCATCGTTAAGAAGTTGCATAATCTGAATGGCTTTTTTTAATTCTCCAACATTAGGGAATTCATCTCCAAATACAGTGGTACCAAAAAAAGTAAGATGATGTGCTTGTAGTGGTAACGAAAGCACATTTTTTTTGATCTGCTCTTTAGCAATAAAGTATTCATTTGATAAAATCATAATTTTCTTCTCCATAAAAATAAGGGGTCTATGATAACATAAACCCCTTCTTATTACAAGTATTTTCAGCTATACTTAGTTATTTAGACCAGTAATCTGCAATTTTATATTCTGCGATTAGTGGAACTTTTAAGTCAACAATATTCTCCATAATGCCTTTGATTTTAATTGCAAATTCTTCAGCAATATCTTCTCTAACTTCGAAAACTAATTCATCGTGCACTTGAATAAGCATTTCTGCATCATATTCATCTTTCATAAGTAATTTAAAGACTTCAACCATAACAGCTTTCATAATTTCAGCGGCTGTGCCTTGAATACGTGCATTTTTTGCAGCTTTTTCAGCATGGCTACGAATAAATGAATTATTTGCTTTAAGATCTTTAGCTGAAATCTTACGTCCGAATAAAGTTTCGATAAAAAGATTCTCTTGTGCTTTTTCAAGTTCTTCTTCAAAGTAAGGCTTAATACGTGGGCTTGTTGCAAAAAACCCGTTGTAGTGTTTTTTAGCTTCTTTGCGTTCAATACCAACTTCTTCTGCTAATCGTTTTTCGCCCATACCATAAATAAGTCCGAAGTTGATAGCTTTTGCAATACGACGATGTTCATCGCTAACATCTTCAATAGCAATATCAAAAATGTGAGAAGCAGTTCGTGCATGAATATCTTCACAATTATTAAATGCTGCAATAAAATTTTCATCTTCTGAGAAATGAGCAAGGATTCGAAGTTCAACTTGAGAATAATCAATTGCAAGTATTTTCCAACCTTTTTGCGCAATAATTGCTTGACGAATACGACGCCCATCTTCATTTTTAATAGGAATATTCTGCAGGTTTGGATCTTCCGAAGATAAGCGCCCTGTTTTTGTTGTTGTTAGGTTGAATGTACTATGCACACGATTGTTTTCATCAAGACGTTCGATTAAGCCATTAATGTAAGTTGATTTTAATTTACTTAAACTACGGTGTTTTAAAATGTCTTTAATAATGCTAATGAAACGTTCTTTTTGGGATTCCTCCATTTCTTCATTTTTTTCAAGCCCCTCAATCGCTTTAAGCATGACATCTTCTGAGGTTGATTTTTTCTTTGTCGGAATAGCTAAAGAAGTGAATAGAATTTCACCTACTTTTTTAGGAGAAGCAATATTAAACTTCTCACCTGAAATTGAATAAATGTTTTTTTCAAGTTGTTCGATAGCATCCGTTAAATCACCACCAATAAATTCAAGCTTTTCTTTATCAATTAATACACCTTTGCTCTCCATGTAAGAGAGTACACTTACCATAGAGTTATCAAGTTTTGATGCTTTGCGGTCATAATCTTTAATCTTTGTATCCATAACTCGTTTAGCAATAGAAATCTCTTCTGAACGGACAAGAAGAATGTCTTCATCACTCATTTTTTTCCATTTAGGACTTTTACCATTAAGCGAATATTCTTCACGTAATGAAGATAAGTTAAATTTACAATAATCATTGTTCAAGTTTTCAAGAGTTGCGGCTTTAGATCGTTCTTGACCAAGAATATAATCATAAACACGAACATCATCAACAAGGCAATTAAATACTGTCATATCATTTAGTTTATTAAATAAAAGATTTAAAACTTTCTTTGTGTCTAAACTAATGAATCTTGCTTCATGATTGTTAGCCATTAAACGAATTTGTTTTTCAATAGCAACTTTATGAATATCAACATCCACAAGATAAGCATCATTTGTGTTTTCTGTGCTTAAAATGAGATGTTCTTTGTCATTAAGAACAACAGTTTCTGTATAAAGTTTTTGGACTGTAAATAATGTGCTAATGAAATCTCGAACAGTCTCTGCATCGGTATGTACTGTAAGCTCTGCTGAATCTGCATTTTCGTTAGTTACACCTAATGCTTTTTTAAGTGTATGCATTTCAAATTTATCAAGGAGGTTAAACAAAGCTTTGTCGTCACGTTGACCTTTAAATTCAGATGGTTCATATCCAAGATCAATATCTAACTTAATAGTAACAAGATCAATTGCTAATTGAAAACTACCATCTTCAACGGCAGCAACAAAATTTTGACCAACTTTACCTTTGATATCTTCTTTGTTCATTAATAGGTTATCAAGTGTTTCAAATTGATTCATCCATTTAGCAGCAGTGCCATCACCTACGCCAGTAACCCCTGGGACATTATCGACTTTATCGCCAACAAGAGCAAGAAATGGAATAATTTGTTCTGGATAAACACCCATTTTCTCTTTAACACCTTCACGATACATAACAACATCACTGGTTTTAGTGTCTAAAATACCGATATCATCTTGAACCATTTGGCACATATCTTTATCAGAAGTAAGCATAACAACAGAATAACCTGCCTCTTTTGCTTTAAGTGCAAGGGCAGACATAGAATCATCCGCTTCTACACCCTCAATAGACATCATAGGCAATCCCCATGCTTTAATAACGTCCTTTAATGGATCAATTTGACATTTAAAGTCATCACCCATAGAGGTTCTATTTGCTTTATATTCTGTAAACATATCATGACGGAAATTTTTTCCTTTATGGTCGAATGCAACAACAATTTGTTCTGGTTTTAGTCTTTTAATTTCTTTGTTAATCATAGTGGAAACACCAGAGATGATTTGAGTAGGAAACCCTTCTTTGTTTGATAGTGGCGGTAAGCCGTGGTAAGCACGGTGCATAAAAGAGTTTCCATCAACGATCATAAATAGTGGTTTTGTCATGTAATTTTAATCCTTATTATTATTGGTCTATTGACCTATTCAATGCTAATAATTATATCAAATTATTCGTGTTTTGACAACACTTAGAATGAATTACTTTTAAAAAAACTTGCAAGATTATTTCTGTTTCTTTTTTCAATATTGGGTATTGCAAAAAAATAAATATTCTATAAACTCAAGTGTTATAGCATTAGAGTATATACTTTAAAAAAAATCCAAAAGAGTAAAAAATGAAAACAAGAAAAAGCAATTACACAAAAAAAGATATATTAGCAGCAGGAGAAGGCACTTTATTTGATGGAAGAATAACGTTGCCGTCAGGTCAAATGTCTGTAATTGATAGAGTAGTATCAATTACAGAGGAAGGTGGTAAATACAATAAAGGTCAAATTGTAGCGGAATTTGACATTCATCCAGAACTTTGGTTTTTTGATTGCCATTTTAAAGGTGATCCTGTAATGCCAGGCTGCCTTGGTTTGGATGCCTTGTGGCAATTAACGGGTTTCTACTTAGGTTGGGTAGGGGAGTCAGGAAAGGGTAGGGCTTTGGGTGTTAAAGATTTGAAGTTTACAGAAGCAATACTTCCAACGTCAAAAAAAATTACTTATTATATAGATATAAAAAAAATATCTAAACGGAATGGGATAGCTGTAGCAGTATCTGATGGTCGTCTTGAACTTGATGGAAGAACAATTTATAAAGCAAAAGATTTGAAGATAGGCTTGTTTTCAAATTGTTAACAAAAAAATAAATTTATTTCTATTTGATTTAACTAAAAGAGTGGATTCCCACTCTTTTTTTTGTTAAAATACTTTATAGATTAAAGAAGTATATGAGGAAAAAATGGAAATATATAAAGAGATCGAAGAGCTGAATGAAGCCTATTCTGTAATGCGGAAATTGAACATGGGTAAATCTGTATCAAAAGAGACAAAAGATCTTTCGTCAAAATATCTGGCGTCATTAAAATCTGATGTTATAGAAGGGAACAATCGATTATGGACAGCTTTTGAAAAACATTATGAAAAGAATGTGGTAACAAATAAACAATTTAAAATAAGCCGAGATGAATTTGATGTTGATAAATTATTAAAAATACATGAAAGAACAAATATTGTTTTTAATAGAAAATGTTTAGAACTTGGTCGAAATGAAATAATTGTATATTTCAACAAAGAGGATTTTGGTTTAGTATTGTCAGAATTTAGCAATGCTGTAAATACAATGCGCTCAAACACTTGTTATGATTATAAAGATTCGAAGATGAAAACAACGAATAGAAACCAAAAAGGCTATCGAAAAGCTTTGTTTAAGTCATTTTTAACAAAAAAGACAGAAAAAGAACATCAATTTTTGATAAAATGGTTTGAACGAACTGATAGTATTTAATCATTATTTATCAATAAGAAAAAGAATTGTTGTTACCGCAATAAGATTTGTTTTATAAATAAATCAATTGACATTTTGCTTTTTTAATTTATTCTAAGATCAATAAAATAAAGGATATAAGGGCAATATATGAAAAACAAGGTTGTTTTAACTTTACTAGCTTCACTATTAACAACATCAATGGTAATGGCAGAAGATGTTTCAAAGAAAAAAATATCAAATCCAAAAGATGAAATTAAAAAACAAAGTGTAATTGATTTTGGTGATTATGTAAATTCACGTCCTGACGAAGTGATTTTATTTGAAACTTCAACGAGAATGATAAATTTTGAAACGAAAAAAATGGAAATAATGGATGTGTCTAAACCAACGCCCGTAGAAGTATTTGATCAGTCGTCTTTTATAGAAGTAAAGAAGTTTGATGCGGATTTCTCAGGAATAAAAGAAATAAAAGGTTTTTTTGATATAAAAAGTTATCCTCAAAAACGTATAGAAGATAAATGTACGTTAACAGTAGAAGAGTATGGTTTATATCTTGAAGGAAGATTTATTGATGAAAATATTTTTAAAGTTTCAAAGTTAAAACCAAAGTTAATAGGTTCAATGACAAACAGATATTGTAAGAATGGGAATTCTTTAAAATCAAAAAATTCAGAAGAGTTTATAGAAATTGATAATTTTAAAGTTAAAGAAATTGAACTAAAGAAAACCGCTTCATTTGAAATATACTAAACGTTGAAAAAGGACAACATTGTTGTCCTTTTTTTTATTTTAATTTTAATTTTTTATTTTTTGCTTTTACAATGTCTAGTGCTTTTAAATAATTTTTATCTTTGTTTGATAAATTATCTTTATCTTTTTCTTTATTAATACGAGTTTCAAATTTATTCTTTAAAGTTTGAATGGTTTCTTCCTTCATACTCTTTGACCTCATTATCACAGCCATAGTTTCTGAAGAACGGTTTTCATTACTAAAACAGTTAATAAAAGATTCTTTTGGGTTTCTTGTTAAAGCATTACAAAGAAAATCGCTATCATTTTCTTTAAGTGAAATCAAATTAAAATCAGAAATATTTTTGTTTGTTTGACTTCCAAAAACATTAGCTAGGTCGATATTAAGTTCTTTTGACTTAGAAAGAAAGTGTTTAAATATCTCTTCGTTGTTGTTTCCAAGTGCTTTTATTAAGATATTGTTATTTTCTTTTGAATCAGTCGTCAAATTCATTTTGTTTAAAACTTTATCGATCATATTTTTGTCTTTTGTTGAGTTAAGTATTTCAGCAAAAACAACGTTTTTTGTTTTTGAAGTTGTTCCACTTAAAAGCTCTCTTGATGGTGATTTTAATATATAATCAATTTGATCTTCATCAAAATTTTTAATGTGATTTTTTAAATGATTTTCACCAGTTTCACCTGAATACATGTTATATTGAGTCCATTCATAAAAAGTTTCTTTATTCTTTTCATAGAAATCAAGCAATTCAAAAGCCTTTAAATCTACTAATGTCAGATAAGTTATATTTTTCATGTTGAATTCTTCTGGGTCTTTAACAATTTTATTATATTGTGCTATTTTTTTAATTTTAGACTCATCAGATTGATTTGGTATATTGATTTCTTTCATTTTTTGAAAGAGTTCATCTCGACTAAAAAACAGCTTATCATTTTTATCATAAACTTCGTTAAGTTCTGTTCCTTTATATAACAGGGCAATATAAGATTCAGGATCACGAATATCTTTGTTTGTGTCTAATCTGAATACTACACGAGAATTTTGATCGTATAAGTAAGTTTGAAGAAATTCATCTTCTCTTGTGATACACCACATTCTTGAACCAAAAGATTGAGAATCGGAAAAGTTATTAACTTCCAAATAAACAATACCATCTTCATTTTTAAGTACATTTGTTTCATTGTTTTCTGCTTTTTCTATTAAAGCGTTTGCTTCCCAAGTAATATTCATTCCAATTACTTGTCCTAATAACTCATTAAAATCATCTGGGTTTTTCATTGCTGCGATTTTAGGCGCAATCGATTCTCTAAATTGTTCTTTTGTTACTTCTTGTTTTGCACATTCTAAAAATATTTCTTCTGTCTCTGAGTTAATAAGATGTTTGTATTTGTTTGAAATAATAGAACGTTTAAGTTTGTTGGCATTAGACTCAATAATACTTTTTTCAATATCATCGTTTTGGTATTCAATAGCAATTTTAAAATTTAAAAGATTATTATTTTTTATCGATTTTTTTAAATTTTTCATATGATCAGAAAAATCAATGTTTTTTTGTTTAAGTAGCATTCTATAATCTTTTTTCTTTTCGGTTAAATAACAAAAATCATCAAGCGATAATTTTGTGTCATTTAAATCATTAATAATGGCTTTATCAGCTTTATTTGGAGTGTTTAATATTTTATCAAAAGAGTGGAGAGCTATTTCAACAAACTTTTTTAATAATTTATCATCTTCAATTTCTTCAAGCATTTCTATGTTGATGCCTCTTAATTTGGCTGTCTTGTTTAGTTTTGTAGCCATTTTAAAATATTTGCTTCCATCTTCTATTCCACAAACTTCCAAAGTTCGTTTTGCAACTTCAGATTGCTTGCCTGTAATATTTAATTTCTCTATTTTTGAAGCAATGATTATATCAATCGGTTCCATTTTTTTACCTTATGTAATTTGTTCATCATAATTACTATTTTATCATAAAAATGACTTGAAAAAAGAGTCAACACTATGATACTATAAAAAGAATAAAAAAAACAAGGAAAAAAAGAATGATAAGTAAAAGTAGAAATATGAATGCAGTTTTGTCTTATGAAAATAATCTTTTAGAAAAAGGTAAAAAACTGACTGTTGTGGATGGTTCGCTTGTTCCATTAAGTATTAGTGATGATGAATCGCTTGTTGCAAGATTATTAACACAAAAAATTCGTAGTTATTTACGAATGCCGTCATTATCGATAAATGAATTAGTTGAGCCAGTAAAGTCGCCATTATCACATCTAAACAGTGATATTTTTAATGTAACAACATTGAAAGAATACAAAAAAGTATTAGAAAATGATTTACTAGAAAAAATGAAACTACCATCGATTTCATCATTAGGAAAAAAAGCTGATATTATTGAAAAAACAGAAGAAGATATAGCTGCAGTAAATAAATTGATAAGAATTAATGATAAAATTTGGCATACCGCTTTTGAAACGATGCTAAAAAACAAAGAAGGTGTCTTAGTTTCAGTAAAAGATATTCCAAAAGATGGTTATAGACATGTAAGAGTAATTACGCCAAAAACAAATACATCTTATGCAATTCCTTTAACTGATTATGAATATTTTGATGTTGGTTATATTTTAGGTTTAATTTCAAGAGATGTATTATGTTAAGAAAAGTCTTAATAATAATGGAGTTGTTTATAACACAAATATCAATAGCAAAAGATTTTACTCTTGATATTGAAAAATTAAACATGGCATTAAATTAAAAAAGCCAGCGTGAAGCTGGCTCTATTTTAACCTATTTTTAAGAATTTTCTTTTCTTGCAAAGACGTCTTTTGCATTCATTACACCCTCTGTGTGCAAAACAATGCTGTCATTAAATTGATTTAAAATAGAATGCTGTGCTTCTTGTATTAATTCTTCAATGTTAATATGAAAATCACACGATGTATCAAAATCAAGTAATCCCCAGTAAAAAACACACTCTCCTCTTTTTTCTATTAATTCCACATGATAAAAAACATCTCTCTTTTCTTTATAAAAAACGTGTTCTTTTAATAGAGATACAATTTTGTGCTCTGGAATGTATTTATTGAAAATTATTTTAAAACCTAAAAAATCCACTTTTCAAAATCCTTTAATCTAAATGATAATTTAATTATATCATACCTTCTTTTAAAAAAAACAAAATAGATTTATTGGTAGGAAAGTGGACTAAAAAAAAACAATGACTTACTTTTATTTTGCTATTAACTATGTTATAATATATTTATATTATGAAATCGGAGAAGAAAAAGATGAAAGCACTAATTAAAGAACAAGGTAAAAAAGTTGAGCTAAAAGACATTCCAAAGCCTTTTGCTGATCGAGATGGTGAAGTAGTTGTGAAAGTTTTGATGACTGGGATTTGTCGAACTGATGTTTATGTTTCACGTGGTTGGATTCAAGATGTTAAAGACCATTTAACGATTGGTCATGAATTTATGGGCGTAGTAGAGGAATCAAAATCAGAAAAATTCAAGGTGGGTGATATGGTTGCCTGCAACCCTATTTTTGATAACTTAAAGATGTTGGGTGTTGATTATGATGGTTGTTTTGCTGAATATATTAAAATTTATGACACAAAGCTGTATCCAGCAGAAGGCGTTGATCTTCGATTTGGTGCTTATGTAGAACCAATTGCAGCATCTCTTGCACCTTTGGAATCTCGACTAATAGATAAAGAACAATTGGGCGCTGTATATGGTAAAAATCGTATCGGTGAATTAACTTATAAAATCCTTTTGGATGCTGGCTATAATGTTGAGTGGCTTGATGAAAGTGATAAAAACCATCCATCAGAACACTATGATTATGTAGTAGAAACATTCTCCCAAGTAGAGGCATTTGACGAAGTAATTCGTATTTTGAAACGCAAAGGTACGTTTATTGCAAAAAGTCGAAATCCAGACAAAGTACCAACAAACTTTTATGATATTGTAAGAAAAGAAATTGTGATTGAAGGTCTTTATTATGGTTCTTTTGAATTGGCTGTTAAATATGCAAAAGAAAAAACGTATTTATTTGAAGATTTAATGGGCGATGTATTTTCTCTTGATGAATGGGAAAAGGCTTATGAAGCAAATGAAAAAGGCAGTCATAAAATATTTTTAAAACCTTAAAGGTTTCACGTGAAACAAAAAAAACCTCTTTGCAATAGAGGTTTTTTGTTTTAAAAAGGTTTTCCTTTACGGTATGAAATGGGTTCAAGTTTTTCGTCTGAATTATTGTTTTTTGGCAATCTATCCATTCTATCCATTTCTTTTGAAAGGTCGCTTAGTAAGTTGGCTTCTGCTTCATCAATAGGAAGATCGATATCAGGACGTTCTCTATCCTTTTTTTCTGTATCTAAAGTGTGCTTTATTGGATCTGTTTCTCCAAGGTTTTCGAATGTATATTTTGGCTTAAGCATATTAGTAATCCTTTAATGTTATTATAATATATTACCATAAAAAGATTTATTTAAAAGAAACACGTAAAAAAAAGTGATTAATTATTGTAAATGTAAGCGAATAACTGTATAATTAGACGTATATTGAAATTAAGGAATTTAAAATTATGTGCGGAATCGTAGCGGCATTTTCTAACAAAACAAATTTTACGCAATCTCTTCTTGTGAAGATGATGAAACGAATTGAACATCGTGGTTATGATGATAAAGGTTTCTATCTTGATAATGGTGTCGCAATGGCACATAATCGACTTTCGATTGTTGGTAATAAAGGTCAGCAGCCAGTATTTAATCATCAAAAAGATATCTTCGCTGTGGTGAATGGTGAATTCTACGGTTATGAAAAGATCCGTGGAAAGTTAAAACAGCAAGGTTATCAATTCAGAACGGAAACAGATAGTGAAATAGTTGTTCCTCTTTATGAAAGATTAGGTCTAACGGATCAATTTTTTAATGAATTAAATGGTGAATTTGCTGCTGTAATTTATGATAAGCGTAATCATAAAGTTATTGCTTTTAGAGATCGTTTTGGTATCAACCCTCTTTATTATTATAAGAATGATGGAAATGTTTATTTTGCTTCTGAACAAAAAGCGTTTCTTGCAGTTAATAATATGGATTGGGCGGATGATGCTTTAAACTCTGTTCTAACAATGCAATATCATAGTTCGAGTACAACTTTATTGAAAGATGTTAAGCAAGTTCAAGCGGGTTCTGTTCTTGAAATTGATCTTCATACAATGGAAATTAAAGAGCGTCGTTATTGGGATATGAATTATCAGCCAGATAATTCAATGTCTTTTGAAGAAGCTTCTGAAAATCTAAGAGAGGCATTAACCTCATCTGTAAAAGATCGTATTAATGTTGACCGTCAAAAAGCGATCACTTTAAGCGGTGGTATTGATTCATCAATTATTTGGGGATTGGCAAATCAAGTAACGGATGATCCACTTGAAGCATTTACCATCAGTTTTGAGAATGGTGGTAACTATGATGAATATGAAGTAGCAAAAGAAATGTGTGATATGTATAATGGTTCTTTCAACCCTGTAATAGTAAAAGAATCGGATATGTTATCTTGCATAGAAGATGCAACTTATCATAGTGAAGAAGTATCAATAAATAGTCATTTATCTGCAAAATTTTTACTATTTAAAGAAATGAAGAAAGCTGGGGTTCGAGTTTCATTAAGTGGAGAAGGATCTGATGAACTTTTGCTTGGTTATCCACATTTTAAACTTGATTTGGACAACTCTTCACAAAACATTGAAAAAAATGCTTATCTTGCAGGTTTACAAACGCCAGACAAAGAAAGTCTAAGCACTGCGATGATTCAACAAGAATTGGGATTTGTTCCTAAATTTTTAGAAGCGAAGTATTCAATGGGTTTAAAATTGCAAAATGAAGTTCTAAATACTGATTATATCGGTTCTATGTATGATCCGATTAAAGATATTCTAGCACCTTTAAATATGCCCAAAATGGACAATGTTTATACTTCAAGTTATCTTTGGAGTAAAATTTGTCTTGGTAATTATATTTTGGTAGGACTTGGTGACAAAATGGAAATGGCAAGCACAATTGAAGGTAGAGTGCCGTTTTTAGATAAACGAGTTTATGATGCAGCGAAAAACATGCCAACTGATTTTAAAATGAACAAGGCAAGTATTGAAAAATATATCCTAAAAGAGACATTTAAAAAGGATATCACTCCTGAAATTTATCAAAAACAAAAACATCCTTTTGTTGCCCCACCACTTCTTGGATGGAGTGGAGAGAATGGTCAAGATACGGTTCTGGTTAGATTAATGGATATTTTAAATAGCCAATCAATGCAAAATCATAAATTCTTTGATGTAAAGAAAATGAAGCAAATGATAGAGCGATTAGTGAAATCAGGTGACAAAGCATTACAAGCTAAGTATGATCCTGTTATAATGTTGATCTTAACACTGCATTATTTTGAAAAAAACTTTATTAAATAAAAAGGAATAAAAAAATGACAAATAAATTATTAGGTTTTGTAGAAACAGAGGTAGGTATTTATGCAACATATAATCGTCGTGGAGAAATCAAATCAAATAAGTTAACGTTATCTGCTTGTCAAAATTATGGAGAAAAAGGTTTAACTTTTTGGTGTCATGGCGGTTTATTGGAATCTTTAACTAAAAACAAAAAATACGCTGAAGAATATTTAGAATTAAAAGAAATAACAATGGGTTATTTTGAAACATTACTGTCGGTAAGGAATGAAGCTTTTGATTATAAAAATATGGCTGAGAAAATAGAAGAAGCTCTTCTTCTAAAAGATTTGATTGAAAAAATGGGACTTGATCCTAAAAAAATAAATGTAGGATTAACACAGGTTGACGAGCCAGGTTGTTATGGTGAATTTGGTTCAATAGCCATTGACAGAGAAAATGGTGTAGGTTTTGCTCTAGCTGTCTTTTATGAAATTTTTGAATGGATAGACAGCAGTATTAGGTCTGAAGAATTTGAAAATGTTAAATCAAGTTTAGAATATCAGTATTTGGTAACAAAAAATCCATTATTGCCTTGTGTTTTTACTCAATTTGGATTGGAAAATTATGTAAAAGAATTCCGAGTTGAAGAGTATTTAATGAATATGTTTACTGAAAAAGGATGTTTTGATTTATTTAAAAATGATTTTAAAAAACTTATAGAAAAAGAAAATATTTAGCAGTCGTTAACTAGGCTTGGATTGCAAATTTATTGAATTATACGTTAAATAAGAATACATAGGTAGATCAGAATGCTCTTATCAATTCTGCAATCTACGGAGTGATGTAAAACAACTCATAACTCACTAAAATCTTATTTAACATTATTGATGCAAACTTTGCATTATTTTGAAAAGAATTTTACAAAATAAACTAATAAAACAAAAATATTTAAATATTAAACAACTTGATATTAAAGAAGATGTATAATATAATATACCAATTATATTACACTATCTAAGAAGGCTCGATAAATTGAAAAAAATAAAAAAATACATAGAATCATCTTTAAAGCTTGAAGATACTGAAGAAAAATTAACACGATTTGAAAAACTTCATGAGAAATCTACAGAAATTTATCAACCTTCTTTGCAGAAAACAAAGAAGCACTTAACTTCATCAAGTGTAGTAGCTACATCTATGATTGCGATGATTCTTTTTTCTGTGGCTTTAGAGCTAGGTGAAATGAGTGTAATAACATTTTTGGTGCTATTTTTATTTTCAATGGCTTATCTATTTTTCGCATTTATTTTTAAGAAAAAATTAGAAGAAGAAATTAATATATTTTTTACAGAAAATCAATCCGTTTCAAACTTAGGAAGTTTTAACAGCCAAATATTTTATTTAAAAAGGAAAAAAGCTTATTATCAACAACTGAAAAATAATTTAAATATTGAAATAATAAATTTAAATAAGACAATTACAATTGAAGAATTAGAAAGTTGTTTTAAGCTTGAAGAATATTTGTCAAAACATACAAAAGAAATAGAAAAATTAACAAATGAAATATTCAAAAGAGAAGGAATTCAAAAAAAAGAATTATTATTGATTATTAACGAAGTTAAAAAACAGACTGAAAAATGCGAGCCTTTATAAATACTCGAAAATGGTAAAGAGCTGACGTTATTGCTCTTAGCAGAATTAGACGGATTTCAAAACATTGAAATTTCAAATTTAGAAAGCAAAAAAAACCAATATATGGGAAAATTTATAAAATATTATTTAGGTTATAACAACAAAGACGGTTTCATATCTTTAATTTTTAAAGATTTAGGTTTGGAAAAATATATAGAATGTTTAGATGTAAAAAGTTATCTCTATGATGAAATATTAAAGATAAAAGAACCAGATTTACCGTTTGATTGATTTAAACTAAAAAACACTGCATATGCAGTGTTTTTTTTATCCTAAATGGTTATATTAAAAAAGATTAAATCATATTTCATCACTAAATATATTTTTAATAAAATTAGCTCGAAATGTTAAAACAGTTGCTGTTGAACTATGTTTTTTTCTGAAATGAACAAGCATTTTGTCAATATAGCCCCCTTCAAAGCAAGAAAGCATAACAAGGGAGTCATCATTTGGAATATCGCTTGTCTCTAATTCTTTATTTTTAGTAAGATGAAATAAATCAACAGAACTGCCATCACTTTTTAGAATCAGATCTTTCTTGCCTTTCGTATTAGTTAAAACGAAATCATCGATTTTCTTTAAAGGATGAACATCATCTTTTGAAAAATTATAAATTCGAAGAGTGTTTTTAACTTTAAGTAAGTTAAGTGTTGCTCGTTTTATCTTATGAAAAGGCAGTTTTTTGTCCGTTGAATTCATGGAAACTGCATAAGCACGAAAAACTCGTTCTTTTCTGCAGTTATAGAAAAAAGCTTTCTTGAAAATATATTGTGGAATCCCTTTACCACGATAATCTTCAACAACTTTTAAATCACAAAGATACCAAGTTTTTTTATTTTCAATAAGTCGAATAATACCAGCAGCAACAGCAACAAGTCTGTCTTTATCAAAAACACACCAATAATGAAGTTCACCTAATCGTTCAAAAAAAGCAAAGTAATCCTCTCCATGATCAATTTTAAAATAATCTTCACCTAATGGATAATAAATATCTTTTTCCATAGATTTAATCTGCTCTGATAAAAATTGACGGTTGTTTTCATCAAGTTTTATGATTGAGTATTTCATTTTTTTTCTCCAAAGAATACTTCGTTATAAAAAAAAGATTTGTCTTTTTCTTTTAAATCAATTAAATCATTTTCAGTAAATCGAGTATGATATGATACAGGGTGTTCTCGAAGTGCATTTTTACTTGTTTGGAATATTTTACCAACAATATCAATTAAAGAATGATCACCATTTAATCGTCGTGACATAACCTTTCCTTTAACATTGAGTTTTGCATAAATATCTTTATACATTCCATCAAGGATATCAAGTGGCAACCAATCAGTAATGTTAGATGTATGAATAAAATCATAGGTTTGATTTGTTTCTTTAATATATTCATGAAAAGGTTTATTAATAAAATTTAATTTATGAAGATTTGATAAAATGATTTTTTTATTTTCCTCATCTAAAAAAATAGGAAGGTCTTCATTATATTGACCTTTAAATATTTGATCTAAAAAGTAGTTGTTTTCAAATTGATATTTTTTTATTGCTTTTGACATCACTTCACTAAAATGCTCTGTAAATTCTTTGCTCATAGAATACTTAACAGCATTTTCTCCAAATGCACTAATTAAATTATCTCTATTAAAAACAGTTTCAAATGCAGCGTCCCATTCATCTTTGTTTTCAATAAGCATAGGACAATCAGTGAATTCGTCACGAAGATTTTTAAATAACCGTTCAAATACACCTGCTTGATTAATTCCTGAAATCAATTGGTTGAAATTGGTTGGTTCTTTCCAATACTCTTTATTAAAAAACTCATCATTTTTAATATTGTTAAGGAACTTGTTTCTGTACTTAATATTTTGACCTTCTGTAAATTGGATAAACTCTTGTGTGTTACTGTTTTTAAGTGTTGAAATTTTAAGCTTAATTAATTCGATCTGGTCAATATTTGCATCAATTACATCGAGCTTTTCAATATTTTGGTCTAGTAAAAGAGTCAAAATAGAACAGCCACCTGATCCAATGACAAGTGCTTGTTTGTCTTTTGTTTTGATGGATTCTAAAACAAGAAGGTCTAACTCTGGATCTTCTCTTACTTGTGAAAAAGCAATATTTGTATTAAACATTATAACTCCCCAAGTAAATCGGTGTAAAGTTGAACAAAATAAACAGCGCCTAGCTCGGCTGCAGTTGTAATTTGCTTTTGAATAACAGGACATTCAGTGTTCCACATACTTTCTGAAACTTCAAAGAGTTCTCGTGAGTGTTCGATATCAAGTTCTGCGTGGACATCATAGTGAGTTTGTTCACAACAAGCATCCCAATTTCTTTCATGAACTGTTTTGGCAATTAGAGCACTGATGTTAATGTATAAATGTTCAATCATGCCAACCATAACAGCTCCTTCATAATAACTATGGGTAGAAACATAATTAGAAATAGATTCATTAAATTTTAAAGCAGGTATGCTCATTTCAAGATCAACATTGATATTTTCTGGATTCATTGATCTTAGGAATGTTAGGAATGTTTCTTTATGTGTGTTAGAAAGATTGTTATGACCATGTTCTTCGGCAACATTTTCAGCAATAGACATTCTTTCTTCTGTTAACATACTCATTTTAGAAAGCACACCTGCAATAACAGAACCGAAATTCTCAACAGCATATCTAAAATGTCTTTGAGTATGGAAAAATTCGATTCTACTAGATTCTTGAATTAACCATTTAGCATATTTAGAACCGTATTTAGATGTTGTAAGATCATGTTTAGCAGAAATATCTGCCATTGTTTTATAAATTGTACTCATATAATTTTATTCCCCTTTTTTAAAGAAAAAGTGCTTATTTTAGGCACTCTAGTTTTCCTGAGATTATTTGCCTGCGTTATTGATAGAAAGAATACGTTTAACTTCATCAATTGCTTTTTGATGACGAACACGAATATTTTTACCAGAAATAAGAATCATTTTTTCTTTTTGATTCGGGAATTCATCAAGCATTTCGTTGAATAATTCTTTTGTTTCATCACGGTTTTCACCATTAACTCGTAAGCCATCATCAACCCAAGTTGTATCATCACTCATATAAAGAATAAGATCATATCTTTCATTAGCAGCAATGTTAGAGACAACAGCATTGGGACTACCTTCGTATAGTCGATGATAAAATTCTGTTACAAAAGCATTTGAGTCAACAAATGTGACTTTATTTGCACGAGCAGTTGCTTTTTCTTCTTCTGTTTTATGAGTGAATGCGATTTTTTCATAATCTAATGATGTTAACAGCGTTTCATCTGCGCCAACAACACTCATACAATATTCACGACCATATTCTTCGACCCAAGATGTTCCAAACAATTTAGCCATAGAACGAACAAGTGTTGTTTTGCCAGAACTTTCAGTGCCGATAACACAAACTTTAAGCGCATAATCTTTACGAACACAAGAAGGAATAAGTTCCCAATATTTGTAAAGGTCATTTCGAACCATTGTCGCACTAATAGGGACTTCTGTTCGCTCATTGTCAACAACAACATGAGTTAGTTCAGGCAAATGTGTTTTGTATCCATCATCGTATTCAATTTCGCTTGAAAAGATTGCTGTTCCTTCTGGGATCTTTCCTCCATAAATCCCACGGACAAGGTTGGCATAGCCAGCCCAACCATTTGGATAAGCAGGAATATTTGTTTCATCAATAGATGTGATAGTAATATGTGGCATATCAGCAAAAACAGTTTTTAACCAACGCATACGATTCTTATAAGTTAATACATTTTGATCTCGTGGTGATTGTTGGCTGAGAAATTTGTCATCATAACACATAGCAACGGTTAGGTGTTTACAAGCAGTGGCAGCTTTGTGGATAAGGTTGATATGACCAAAAGTAATAGGTGCAAATTTACCAATAACAAGCCCTTCTTTAAAGTTAAATTCAATGTCTTCTGGTAAATCTTTAAATAGTTGATGGTATGTAGTCATTTCTGTGTTCCTCTTTTCAATTTATGAAGTAATTATACAAAAAAATCTAAAGAAAATCAAGAAAAAACTATGCCGAATATAAAATATTTTATCTTGATTTAATGAAAGAAATCAGTTATTATATAGGAAATTAAATTAAGGAAACAAACTATGTCTTTTAAACGTGAACTTTTTGAAACTGCTTTAATCAATAAAAATTATCCTGCTGTAACATCTCATGGTGGCACTTACACTTATGGTGAATTGTTGGATAAAACTACACCTATTATTGATGCGTTATCATCGATTTCACGAATTGGTTTGTTTTTTGAAAAATCAAAAGATTACATTGCATCTCTTTTTGCCGTAACATTAAGTGAGACAGCATTCGTCCCATTAGAACTAACAGCGCCAAAAGAGCGTTTAGCTTACATTCTTAATGACGCAGAGATTAAAGTCGTTCTAACGTCAAAGACATACAGCGATGAAAACTTATCAAAATTACCAAGTGATATTACAATTCTTTATTTTGAAGATTTGTTTCACGTGAAACATAATAAAACCCCTGAGTCTGTTGTTGAAGAAAAAGTAAACGAACCTGCTTATGTGATTTACACATCAGGAAGTACAGGTAATCCAAAGGGTGTAGAAGTTTCTTTTAATGGACTATCAAATGTTATTGAACAACAAATTGAAATTACTCAAATGGATCGTTCTAAATTCTATTTGTATCTTGCTATTTCTTTTGATGCCTCATTGTCAGATATTTATTGTACTCTTCTTTCTGGAAGTGAACTTCATATTTATGACTGTCTTCGTCGAAATGCAGTAGGTTTAAAAGATTACTTTAATGATGTTGGTATTACTCATTCTGATTTACCACCATCATTTTTAAAGCTGTTGTCACCAAGTGATTTTACCACACTAAAATCTATTATTATTGGTGGTGAAGTAGCGGATTATGCATCTGTTCAGGAGTTTGCTACTGAAATGCGTGTTGTGAATGTATACGGACCTACCGAGGCTACGATTTGCACAAGCATGATTGTATGTGATGGTGAATGGTCGAAACCACTAATTGGTTTTCCCCTTGAAAATGTAGAATACAAGATTATTGATGAAGAGAACCATGAAATTACAGAAGATATGGTCGGTCAACTTGGAGAGCTAATCATTACAGGTTGTCAATTAGCAAATGGCTATCTAAACAATGAAGAAATGAATAACAAAAGTTTTGTAGATCTTTTTGGTGAGCGTTCTTATCGTTCTGGTGATTATGTCTCTTATAACGAGGATGGTTTAATTGAGTTTAAGGGTAGAGTAGATCGTCAAATTAAATATCATGGTCAATTAATTAACCTAGAAGAAGTTGAGAGTGCAATCAATTCAATTTCAGAAGTAAAAAGCATTTCTGTTATTTTCAAAAATAAAAAAATGTATGCTTATTATGAAGGAGACATTACAGAGAAAGAAATTCGAGTAAGTCTAAAAACAAAAGTGCCTGTATATATGATTCCAAGTTTTATTATTAATAAAGAGATTCCCAAAACAGTAACAGGTAAAAACGATGGAAAATTACTTTCAAAAGAAGACAGTACTTCTGATGAAGAACAGTCTATTGCAGGTCTTTTTCGTTCTATTCTTGAAATTGAAAATGATGTATTGATTGATTCTGAATTGTCTTTTATTTCTGATTTGTCTGCGGATTCGTTAGACTTTGTTCAGCTTCATTTGGCTTTGCAACAAATGGGAATGAATATTCAGTATGATTACTTAATTGAAAACAACTCAATTAAAGATATTTTAAATTATAATGAAGAAGAAATTGTTGTCAATACAGATTTCTTGGCGAAAGAGTGTGAAAATCTTGATATTCCAAACATTCGTATGGTAAAAAAACAAGAAGAAAAAAATGTATTGATTACAGGTGCATCAGGTTTGTTAGGTTCGACAATTTTAAACAGTATGTTTTCAAAAGATAATGTTGAAAAAGTATATTGTTTAGTTAGAGGCTCTGATAAGTCTGCGGCTAACCGCAAAGTGTTAAAAATGTTAGCTTCACAAGAATTTGTTTTTCCAAAAGCGATGTGGAAAAAGGTTGAAATTGTTCTTGGTGATGTATCAAAAGATAATCTTGGTATGACGAAAGAAGACTATGAATCATTGGTTAATAATGTAGATACGGTTTATCATTGTGCTGCCGAAGTAAATAACATTAAAAGTTACAACCAATTATTTGATTCAAATGTTCAGTCTACTGTGAATATGGCGAAGTTCGTTTTTGATGGTCGTGATAAAACATTACACTATGCATCAACGCTATCTGTTTATGTTTCAAGCGATAAATTGGATAACAGTGTCTTTGGTGAAGAACGTTTGGAGAATGATGGTCATCGTTTATATAGTGGCTACGCACAAACAAAATGGTTGTCGGAATACTACCTAAATAATCTTCAAGAACAAACAGACAATATTTTTATTTATCGTTTTGGTCTATTAACAGCACCATACACACGCCCTCATTTACGTGGAAAAGGCTTTTTAAATCAAACAATCGAAGATTTAAAAAACATTGGTAGTATTCCAAAAACGGATGTGGAGTTGTCAATGGATATAACGCCATTAGATTTAGCAGAAGTAGTGGTGCGAAACATTGCAGATCAAGAAGAAATAGGCAAAATTTTTAATATTTCTTTCAATGTTCAATTGACTCTGGATGTAATTGCGTATACACTTGGTGTTACAAAAAAGGTCGAACTTGAGGAATGGTTTACTCAATATGGTAATTACAATGTAGCTCAATATATGACAGACATTAATAATGCCTATACAAAACAACACAATATGAATCTATTTGAAACAACAAATATAAAAAGATTTGATTGTTCAAATGCAAAAGAATTTATTGATGGAATCATGATGGATAGTTCTGGTTATATTTTTAATATGTTAACAAAAAAATCTGTGATAAAAAATATGGTGAAATAATGGAAAACAAAAAAAGAGTCGATGATGTTTCATGGGATGAACTAATGAAAATGTCAGTGAGAGAAGTGTGTTTTTTAATTGAAGACCTTAGTAGTCCGATGAAAACAACAGTGGTTTTTGAAGATGATGAACTTGATGAAAATGTTGTTTATTATGAATTCAATGCTATTCCTAACTTTAAAGTAAAAGGAAACCATGTTAAGCCATTTTATCAAACAGGTCGATGGTAATAACTAGGCAAGCTATTTAGCTTCGTTTAAAACAAAAAAGGCTTAGACTCGCTTTTGTCTGAGCTTTTTTTAGTTTTTGAGCATCAAAAAAGATATCTTTAGATAAATGCAGTTAACATCATAATTCTTCTTGAAGCCAAATAAAAATTGTGATAAAATCACTGGATTGTTGATAAAGCGTTAATGTCAACAACCTCGCCTTGAAAGACGAGAAAAGAAAGAGATCATGGTCAAACTCAACAACTCTCTTTCAAAATTGACCAAGGCTCAAAAACAACGGGTATTGTTCTTGTTTCTCATGATAAGACAAAAAACGAATTAATTTGGGCTTGTAATTTGATTCATCGTGGTCACACAATTAGCGAATCTTTGGAAAAGCGCAGTGCGATTATTGTAGATCACTGCATAAAAATGATGGCTATTCATATCGTAATCTAGAAAGCTTGATAGCAATAAACCAGTGAAAAAAATGGCGTTATTCTTCCCCGACATGAAAGACGGGGAATCCAAACGCTGAAATATAGAGGACAAATTGATGAATATAATTAAAAAAATAAATGAGCATGAAAAATATTTACGAAAGATGGATGAAATTGAAACCTCTCTTTCGTCATATACAACAAAAAAATTTAAAATGAATTTGTTTTATTTTTCTTTACTTTGTTTCGTTTCGAGTGGATTTCTTGTTGATCTTTTAATACCTAATTATTTAGCTTTTTTAATGTTTTGTTTTTGTTCTATTTCTATGATAGTCCATTTATTTTTTATAAAAATCAATGAAGAAGATTTATCTAAAACGATTGTTAAATACATCTTTTTTTCATTTTTTGTAATATTAATTTTTGCGGTTATTTTTTCAACGATGCTTTCGCCTTTTTCAAGAGGTTTAATGGAAATCACAGGTATTGGAAGGCAATATGTCGCTCTTGTTATAGGAGGTAGTGTTTTTACATTATCATCATTGTATTATCTCTATTTTGTAAAAAAAACTCATTGTGATGATGATGAAGAATCTATTTCTCGCACGGCTTATAAAATAAATAAAATTAAAAATGAGTTGGAGTCTCTTGATATATCAATGGATGAGCTACGATATTATGAACTTGTTTCACTTGATCTTAATTCGAAACGGACTGCAAATTTATTTCATAGTAAAAGATCTGAAAAAGCTTTAGAACTTGGTTATATTAATATCAATCAATATGAAAAATCTATTATTAAGAATATACTGAAAAACAAAGATAATCTCATTTTAAATTTATAGGAAACCTAATATGATAGATATTCATTTTTTTAAAAAATATGAAAAATTAAAAAACAATATAGAACTATCTTATAAAAATTATAATGAAAAAAATTTGTCTTTTTTTCTTAAATCAAATATTTTATTCATGATTGCAGTAGCTATATCAACATTTTTTGTGTTTACTTCTGAAATAAATAGCACCGGAGATGCTTTATTCTATTTGCTTGCGAATTATATTGTTTTATTTAAGATTTCTATAGATGTTTTAAATAAAATTGCAATTATGGATACAAAGAACACTGAGGAGCTTGTTATTGCTCACATAGTTTCAAGTATTTTGTCTTTATTTTCTTGTTTTATTTTAAGTTTAGTGATTGTCACATTAAGTAAATTCCTTTTTAAGAATGAAGAACTTGGTTTTATTGTTGTGAATACTATTTATTTTGGATCTTTTTTTGCTTATTATTCTTATGATTCATTTTCTAAATATAAAAAAATCAATAACAAACACAAAAAAAACAAACAAGTTATTTTTGATGAAATTAGTGCTTATGAACAAAAGTTGAAAAATGAATTTGATTCAATTGATAAATTACACATGCAAGAAATAACGTCTAAGAAGATGAGACTTCCATATACAGAATCTTTTTTTTCTACTGAAAAACACATTCGTGTAAAAAAAGAAAATTACAAAAATTTTGACGACTATCAAGTCAACAACCTCGCCTTGAAAGACGAGGCTTGTAAAAGCCAAATATTTCAAGTCCGACTATCTTAGTCGTGGTT
>JAYJMJ010302613.1:1261-24551 GCA_036873875.1 Laminaria ephemera | reverse complement strand
TAATCGTTTTTTGGGTGAGGTATGGGGCCCAAGTGGGGAACCTCAGAAAATCAAATGTTGCATATCTACCGTAGCATGAATCATGTGCTGTTGGATGGTGCCAGCACGTGGTAGGTAACCGTCCCCTGAGAGCCGTGCACCAAGCGAACAAAACCCAATGCCGGGAAATCGTACCACAACGTCGTGACAAATAGGTGAGGTTTTCGTGATTCGCGCGTATATCTCCACTAACCGTGGTAGAGTTTGCAACAAAACGTGACTACGTAAAACCAAAACAAAGTCGTGACTCATCGCCTACCTGGTACCAGGTATTGAAAATGTCACAAATCGTGAATATGTTGTCACCTTCATGTTGTCTGTCTGCGCATGTTTTATCTCCGCGTGTCTGCTACGGCTTCCGTCGCATACATCGAATTGTGTGTAGGTCGGAGTGGCTGTATTTCTGGCTCACGTGAAGTCCTTCGTCCCTGCTGAGAGGGCCATCATAGGCCCCACCGACCGCATCTTCACCCGGATATCCACCGTAGAAACATTCGTCCAGCCCCAGAGCTACTTGACTGACGCTACAACAAACACCCAGCGTTGCGTTTCCCCTCATGTTTCCGCGCATGGTTTCTGCCTACGAATTCTGCGCATATACACGGTTTCTGCACATATTTGAGAAGCATGCATGTTTCATGCGCATGCATCTTTTCTGTCCATTACTCAATGTTTCTGTTTGTCGGCTCTGCGCACGGTTTCCACATACGTTGTGCTACACGTTCCGTCACTTACAATTGTGTGGAGTAGGCTGGGGCGTCTGTTTTCTTAGCGCACGTGAGGTCCTCCGTCCCTGCTGAGAGGGCCATCATAGGTCTGACCGACCGCATCTTTACCCGGATATCCACCGTGGAGAAATCTTCGCTGCCCCGGAGTTCCTTGAATGACCCTACAACTAGCATCTATCTCGCGTTGCGCATGTTTTCTGTTGATGTGTTCTGCTCATGCTTTCTGCGCATGCATGATTTTTGCGCGTACATGGTTTTTGCGCAGTATTTCATGCTTTATTCTTGTGTTTTCTGAACCTGCTTGTGTGTGTTGGTCGCATGGTTTCTACACGTTGTTCGTCGCTAAACATCGTGTCTAGGTCGGAGTGGCCGTCTTTCTGGCTCACGTGGGTTCCTTCGTCCCTGCTGAGAGGGCCATCATAGGCCTCACCGACCGCATCTTCACCCGGATATCCACCGTGGAGACGTCCGCGCTGCCCCAGAGTTCCTTCGCTATCGACGCCAACCAGGTCAGTGAACCCCACGATGGATCCATGCTCAGGGCGGAGGGGTTTTGTTTAGGTGCATTATTTTCTGGGTGATGAGGCTCGTCGACCAAAAGAACTGCACCCAATGTACTCGCTTAATGTACTCGCTTGCTACGATCGGGGTACTGTACCTCTTTTTGGCAAATGATGTACCTCTTTTTGGCAAAGTCTTTTCTGACCGACGGGGCTCCTCGACTGAGGAACTAAACAAAGTCGTTTTGTTTTAACAGTAGCTTTCGTTTTATACCTGGGCCATGGAGGGTGTTCGTCGAGCTGCACTTTCCTTTTTTCCCGAAGTCCGTATTTGGGTGGGGTAGAGAGCTCCTCAGGTCAGACGCCTCAGAAAGTGATGGTGTTACAGAACCCCTATAATGATAGTGTTACAGTAAATCCTATCGCAGCATGCGTCATGTGGACCACTCCTTAGATTTCACCGGTAGTTCGGAACGAAAACGAACCACTCCCTAAGCCAGCGGCACGATTTGCCTCGTGTTGACGATTTTTCCCTCTGGAGTGCCCGAGCGGTTAACTGTTCTATGTGTATGCCATGTGCCTTTGCTGTGGCTGTATACAACCCTTGTAAGCCAGCGTCCCTAATATTTTCCAAACACATTCGGCGCGCGCTACGATAGAGGTAGCATTTTTTTGGCATTTTTTGTTTCTGAACGACGGGGCTCCTTAACCCAAAATCGTCGGAATGTCGTTCTTGTTTTTTAATCTGAATTTTTTGTATACCTAGGCCATGGGTTTTTTCATCGGTTTGCACTTTCAGTTCGCTCAAAAATAATTTTTTGGGTGAGGTGTAGAGATCCTCAAGTGAGGCGCCTCAGAAAAAACCTGGTACAGCTCTATCGTACTATTATTACGGAGGGCCATAGTAATGAGGACCAAAAATTGTTAGCAAAAACAGTGGAATATATAGGTTTTTGCGTATATCGTGGGTCCTGATTACTATGGCCCTCTGTAATAGTAGCATGTGTCATTTCCACGCATCGAGATGATATCCCTATTCGTGGTATATGTCTCAGAACAGACAGATCCCTGTTGTATGCGATCTGCACGGCCTATAGATTACGTTGCCGGGTGAGAATCGGATGATCTGATTGATCTAGCACGCGATTCCTGGGTCGGACCTCTACTACTCAGATGCCGCACACCATACCAGGATGGCAGATATAGAATCTAGATCGACTCATGCTACTAATAGTACGGTAAAGGTGCATCGTGCTTTTTCTTTTTCATCTCCTCACTTGAGGAGCCTCATACTTCACCCAAAAACAAACGTATTTTGAGTAAACTGAACGTGCAACCCGATGACCAAACCCATGGCCTAGGTATGAAAAACATTCAGATTGCAAAAGAAGAATGACATTCCGACGAGTTTGGGTTAAGGGGCCCTATCATTCAGAAACAAAATTGTGCAAAAGGGCTACCTCTATCGTAGCAAGCGTCGATTGTCTAAATTGTGATCTGTCCGATGAATGAACAGCTCCACCAACGTTTCCCGTGCAGGTGGCTCAGATGGTACGCAACAGCACGCCGAGGTCCCTCCTGCTCATCGATGAGTTCGGGAAAGGCACCGCGCCGGCGGACGGCATCGGCCTGGTGTCGGCCCTCCTGCGACATCTATCACGGACAGGTCGCAAGTGCCTCTTCACGCTGCATTTCCACGAGATTTTCAGGTTGTTGAAGTGCAACCATAATAATTCATTCATAGTTGCCAAGGGTGTTTTCAAACGAAAATCGCGATCTCACAGCTGACGTGCATATTATAGTTTTAGAAGAAGGTAATGTGGCTACGGCATTGGTCTGGTGGCATAGTTGCCAATGTGTTTTCAAACGAAAATCGCGATCTCACAGCTGACGTGCATATTATAGTTTTAGAAGACGACCATGTGGCTACGGCATTGGTCTGGTGGCAGCCCTCCTATATCGTCTGCCACGGACAGGCGGCAAGTGTCATTGCACGTTGCACTTCCACGAAATTGTCAGGTTGTTGTGGTTGCGATATGATACAAGCATACACCAGTCAGTCCGTTCAGAAATTCAGTAGGGTTTTCAACGAAATTCTCGATCGCACAGCTGAGACTCGTGCTACGATAATAGAGGTAGCACTTTTCGGCTTTTTTGTTTCTGAATGACGACACATTCTACGATAAAGGTGCACCAGCTTTTTTCTGAGTCTCCTCACTCGAGGAGCTCCGTATTTCACCCACAAACCGATTTTACGCAAACTAAATGTGCAACCCGATGAACAAACCCATGGATGGCCTAGACATACAAAAAAAAACATATTGCAAAACAAGAAAGACATTCCGACGATTTTGAGTTAAGGAGCCCCGTCAGACGCGTGCGACGATACAGGTAGCTCTTTTTGACGTTTTTGTTTCTGAACAACGGGGCTTCTTAGCCCAAAATCGTCGGGGTGTCGATCTTGTTTTGCAATCTGACTTTTTTGTATACCTAGGCCATGGGTTTGTTCATCGGGTTGCACTTTCGTTCTTCTCAAAAATCAGTTTTTCGGTGATTTTTAGAGCTACTCATGTGAGGAGCCCGAGAAAAAAAAAGTAAAAATGGCGCAGCTCTGTCGTGGCATGTGCCCTGACGTGTACTTTTGTGTCATGTGCATACGTAATGTGACTACGGGCTTGGTCTGGAGGCAGCCCTCCCACGCCATCTGTCCCGGACAGGCCGCAAAGTGCCTTGTCACGCTCCATTTCCACTAGATTTTCAGGTTGTTGCGGTGGAAGATGCTAACTTTCACCAGAAGGTTCAAAGGTTTTAAAAAAACAACTATCGATCTCATCGTGAAGGTATGAGAATTATTGCTGTTAGTTGGAAAAACAATGCAATGTGACTGTGACTTCTGAAGCACAGGTTGGCTTCCAGCTCACATTACGCCCCTTCTTTGGCGCTACGTATAGTTAACTCCCCCCCCCCTCGCCGCGAAGATATGCATGAAATGAGTACACCCCCGCGAACATAGAACGCAAGGACACAAGAAAAACAAAAAAAAATTACAGACACGAAACAACCACTCAATGACGACGTTGCATGCAAGTTTCTTGCTTACAACGCTTCCGTTAACAACTTGCGTAAATATCTGTAAACGATTGCCCAGCCAAGGTCTGGTGAAGACATTCGGCCCCGACGACATGCGCACGGAGCTGAAGGACGTCAGCGTGTTCAGAATGGGCGTGCACATACCCGAGGCACCAAAGGCAAGCCGTCAAGCAATCCCTGCGGCGATGAGTAGTAGACGTACACCATATAATCACCTAGTCAACACCCGGCTATCCTTAATACTGTGTGGCTTGGCGTATTCAATGCTACTTGACACATGCTAAGGATCGTAGAGGTGCATCAGGTTTTTTCTGAGGCTCCTCCCTTGAGGAGATCTGCATTTCACCCACAAACTGATCTTGAGCAAATTACAAGCGCAACCCGATGAACAAACCCATGGCTTAGGTAGACAATAAAATAATTTTGCAAGCCAAGAATGGCATCTCGACGAATTTGGGATACGGAGCCCCGTCATTCATAAACAAAAAACGCCAAAACGAGCTACCTCGCTCGTAGCACGCGTCGTATGGGTTGGCTTGGCTGGTTGTGTTCAGACGCATGGTACGGTAAAGGTTCACCATTTTGTTTCTCGGGCTGCTCACTTGAGGAGCTCTATCCTTATCCCCAGAACTGATTTGATTAAAACCAAACGTACTATCCGATGAACAATCAGATGACCCATACAATAGGTATACAATGAATAGTTGTTGCAAAAAATAAAAATGAAATTCCGACGATTTTTGGGTTGAGGAGCCCCGTCATTCAGAAAACGTTTCAGACAAAAAGTTGTACTTCTATCGCAACACGCGTCGTCGTTGTTTTTCTAAATCAGCTGTCGTCGGACGTGCACAGTAGCTCCTGAAGCGAGGAGAGCGAGGAGTGGCACGTGCTACAACAGGAGTACCACTTTTTTTGCTGTTATATTTTCTGAACGGCCGGGCTCCTTAGCCCAAAACCGTCGGAATGTCATTCTTGTTTTGCTGTATGATTTTTTGTGTGTACCTAGGGCCATGAGGTCGTGCACCGGGTTGCAGTTTCATTTTTCTCATAGTCAGTGTTTTGGGTGGGGTATGGAGCTCCTCATGTGAAGAGCCTAACGGCAGTGTGTCGTGAATCTTGAAAGCAAGCAGTCGGTAGCCACTCGGACGAGTGGCTCTGAGTCACTGAAAAAGGAAGCCGCAAACTTGACCCCCCTACTCGTACCGTAGCGTTGATCCGTGGCATGCGTCATAGAGCCCCTTGCAGGCAATTTCTAAAGTGGTGCAATCGTCGCGGGGAAATACGACGGTGCGTCATAGCAGAGACGGCGGATATTGTACCGGCACAAGGCACTCGTTTAGCTGTGTCAAGGCTGGCAGCAAGCTCTGAAACTAGGTGTTCTTCCGGTCGAACGTCGTATTTTATATTGTTCTAGAAATTTCAATCTGACAATGTTCGGGATGACCTTCAACGTCGATTGGCCCTTAAAATTCCCAGAAAGACTAAGAAACCGTGGTAGTTATCGTCCCGATTATTTTGTCGCCGTGTATATCATACAATGCTGCGTTTGCTGTCGTTCCGAACCATCGACGATGCGGCCGACGGTCGCCAGGGGCTAGACGGGACCATGGGTCTCGACGGCGAGGATGTCGATTTGACAACGGCAAGTACGCCAATCCCCCTCTTCAAGCTCATGCCTGGCATGACGGAAAGCTCTCACGGCATTGCCTGCGCCGAGGTTGCGGGTGAGGACAACTAAACTATATCTAACGCCCCCCCCACCCCCCCAACTGGTACTGAATGTCGTCGAATGCCACCGACTTTTGCCGCCGTCGTACTTAAGTTTTACGTTGTGGTTATGTTTGTGTGTGACAGCATGCTTTCCCAAAATCCTCGCACTAGCACCTTGCTACGTACGGTAGAGGTTGAACGCTTGAGTCGAAATTGCTATCACTGCCGGGGGGGTTCTCAACTGAAGATCTACCCAAAATGGTTGGATCCGATCTTCATTTTTCCCAAGACAGCTGATGGCATGTGGGTGAGTGTTATGTGTGTGAGAGTGTGCCAGCGTCATGTTATCCCAATAAGAGGGGTAGAAGTGAGCATATCGATTTTGTTGCTATGCCGTGGTTTGCTCATCATGCTCGACAGCCGCTGCTTCCAGCGTCAGCGACGACCCACAGACAGTGTAACCACCAACAAGTATAGGCACCCCCTGTCCACCGTAGCATCATTGTACCACTGGATCAACAGCAGGTGAAATGCACGAAACACGATTCAGTGCATGACCCTCCCGTCCCCGGCACATGGCCTGGCCGCCCTTTGCCCGTGTTCTCGGTGTAGATACGCATTGACGGTCCGTTCTCCGGCCTTTGACGGCCTATTCTGATCTCTTTGCGGAAGGCATCCCGCATAGATAGCGTTATATTTCATGCGCCGGGGGGAGATAGTCAAGTTGGCCTTTCCCGCCTCGTGTGTAGATGACTATCCTTCGCCTATGTTCCCGTTGTGCTGCTTTGCTGACGTTTACTTGTTGCTGCCCTCTCGTTGTTCAGAAGATATCTTGCAAAGGGTGCTTTCCCGCAAGAGGGAGATAGTGACGCTGACACATGCTCGATAGAGGTACACCAGTTTTTTTCTGGGGCTATATCATAATCACTTGAGGACCTCTGAACCTCACCCACGAACAGATTTGGAGAAAACCTGAAAGTGCAAACCCGATGAACAAACCCATGGCCTAGGTATACAAAAATATTAGATTGAAATAAAAAGATCGACGGAATTCCGACAAGTTTGGGTTAAGGGGCCCCGTCATTCAGAAACAAAAAAAAAAGCCAAAAAAGGGCTATCTCTATCATAGCACGTGTCGGCTTGAGGTCACCGGTATATGTGTGCCCGTCACCTTTGTTGTCGTTGTATACCTGGTATTTGCTTTGAAGGCCTATTTTTCTCTGTTTTACGTCCGTTTCTTCGGTTTTGTCGAGGGTATCCCGCAAAAGCGTTCGTTCTTGAGAAAGGGAGGTAGACGTGCTTGGTATTCCCGTTCCTCGCATAAAATCACTCTCGTTCGCCTATGTTTTCATTGTAAGTTTTGCCGCCGGCCTTCTGTTCTCTCTTTGAAAAGAAGACGGTTGTTGTGTTATTGTTTTTTTTATTATTGTGTGTTTACTGACGAGCCATAGGTCTCTCGTTGTAGGGAAGGTATCTCGCATGGCGTGCTGCCCCGCGCGAGGGAGGTAGTTCGGCTTGAGGTCACCCGTACATGGACACCTTTCGTCTTTCATTACTCACTGATTGTTTTTTCTGACGACTTGATTTTTCGTCTCCCTTTTGTTGGAAGGTATTCCGCAAAGCGTGCTCTCTCGCGCGCGAGAGGTACTCCGTCTCGAGGACAAGGGAGAGCCTATACTAGCGGCCAGGACGACAGCCGGGGGCAGAGCGGAAGGAGGGCCACTGGCGCTGGAATCTTCGATGGTTGGTCGTGTCGCCAGCCAGCATACACTTGGAAGGGCCATCCTTTATCGTGTCTTGTCGTAGTGTATCGTCACCGTTAGCAGTATTCACAGAACGAGATCAGCCAGCGTGCCTACTGTAATGATCGTCTCGTCTCGTGCCATGTCAACCCATATCGTCGGCGGCAGAACTATACAACGAGCGGGGCAAAAACATTTCCTACGCATATCGCCCAACAACGTCGGGTTAGCAACCATGAACGCCTAGATGTCGTCTTCTTTGGGTGTGGAAGTTAAGAAATGTCTTGAATCGCTATTCATACCTGACAATTATAGTTCTGCCGCTGTATCTTAGGTTTGTGGGTTTGGTAAACCAGTACGAGTGTCCAGCCCTTTGAGCTAGGTAGCATATGATCGAATTGCTACGTTCCTCTGACGGACTCGTAGTCGAGGTCGGGGAAAAACTGGCATGTGATATACGAGGTGCCGAAATAGCTGGCACTTGGTATGAGTTTACCGGCTTCGTTCATTCTTCGCCCGCATAAACGAAACACGCCACAGGTTCAAGACGCGGTACGACTATTCCTGACCCCGCCGGATGAGTCCTCCTGGCAACACGCATCTGCCGAGAGTGTCGATTCCCTTCTGGCCACGGTCGACAGTTTGTGCAGTCTTGCCGTTAGCGGTTGAAGCGATCCACGGTAGGGCGGGGTATCGCCATTTGGCAGGGGGGGGGTATCCCCATTTGGTGGGGAGGTACCCTCATTTGGTAGAAGGGGTACCCCCATTTGCATTACCGGATTTAGGCCAGTAGCACGAGCGGTGCCCCATTTGGTAGGGACGTACCCCTAGGTGAGGGGGGCGGTACCCCCATTGGGTAAGAGGGGTACCCTTATTGGGGATGGGGGATGTCACAACAGTATTAGGTAGAAGGGCTTCCGTCGTGTCGTAGGAGGAATGCCCCCGTTTGGCGGGGGAGATGCCATCATTTGGTAGGGGGGTTTCCCCCATGTGGTAGGTGGGGTACCCCCGTTTGGTAGGGAGGTTACCCTTGTTTGGTAAGGGGGGTACCTCCATTTGGCAGGGGCGGGAGGTTCCCCTTTTGGTAGCGGGGGATACCCCCATTTTTACCTCCGGGTGTATGTCACTAGCAGCGTGAGTGGCCCTGCACTCCGCTCAAAAACGGATTTTGAAGCTCTCTGTTGGCGCAGGTAGCGAAACAATTTCTTCCACGGCGGTGCATATCAGAAGAAACGGGGTTCTCACTCGCGCGAGTAGCTCTGAGCCGAAAATAAAATGCTCGTAAAAGAGCTCCCCCTACCTTGCCCCTGCTTGGTTTATGAACTCCGACAGCCTCCCCTCTTCGGCCTGAAGAAGAAGAGTGGTGTATTCAGTATGGCGTGCACTCTACCTGTGAACTTGCGTTTTTAGTGGTTGAGACGACTTGTAGTGCTTACAAAGTGGCGTCGGGTCTGAGAGGGTAGGTCTGGTTGACCGAGGACCGAAAGATAGGTTGTGTGAAGATTTTCCAAGAGATTGGTTTGAGAAACGCTTGAGACAATCCCGCCTCGAAGGTTTCTCCGGAGGACTCATGGCGTGCGCATTATATGCCGATTGCTGCTTTGGCTGCTTGCGGATAACCTCGCTCAAGCTCGGAACCACCTACGAGTAGTACCTTCTTCAGTAGGTAGCGAGCACGTTCAGGCTTCGTTTAGCGCTGCTGATTCGGCAATAGGACAGCTTGAATGGGGCGTCTGGATCCGATACAAATTGGGACTACAGGCAGGGCGTCTACGGGCGTGCACACCGCTAACGTTTTACTTGTTGCGCATCTTAGGGTAGGGACCCAAGAAGGGCGCTACGATAGAGGTGCACTTCGTTTTTCTGAGGGCCCTTGCTTGAGGAGCTCCATACCTGACACGAAACCTGATTTCGATCCAAACATGGAAGTGCAACCCGATGAACAACCCCATGGGCCTCGGGCCATATCGTAAAACACAATAACTGTAACGATATTGGGTAGGTTTGATAGTTGAAGACCCCTTTGGGCTAGGAAAGGTTTTGGCCAAAAGGTGCTACCCCTGTCGACACATGCTACTAATAGTACGGAAAAGGTGCACCGTTTTTTTTTTCTGAGGCTCCTCACTTGAGGGCCTCTGTACCTCACCCAAAACCTTGTTTCGAGTAAACTAAGAGTGAAACCCGACGACAAAACCCATGGCCTAGGTATAGAAAGTTTTCACGTTGCAAAACCAGAATTGACATTCCGACGAATTTGGGTTAAGGAGCCCCGTCATTCAGAAACAAAAAAAAAAAAGACAAAAAGTGCTATCTCTATCGAAGCACGCGCCTATCGTACCACGCGTCCCAACGACATTTATGAGAGCCGTCACTTGGGGAGCTCTACGTCTTACCCAAACGCTGGCGCTGAGAAAAGCTGTGCGCATAACCCGATGAACAATCCCGGGGCCAATTTTTAGTTTTCAATGTGAAAGCTCGTAAAATGGCATGCAAGTATCATCATTCCGGTGAGATACAGCTCTTGACAGTACAACGGCAAACGACGCGCAATATTTATCGGCGCCGGTAGTGCGTTCACTTCGCGACCGACTCGCAGCCCGACCCCTGTTGGCGTCTTGCATCAAGGATGCGGTAGGGGGGGCACCTTTAGGGCCTTTTATTGCAGTGACACAGGGTCATCCGCGCGAGTGGCTACCCTATCTACCGTCAAAATAATAAGTTTTGTGCTTTGGGATATGTCGATAGGCGCCGCCTTGATGGTTGTTTTAAAGCCACGGCAACAACGCATGATGTTGAAGTTCGTGGTTGGGTCAGTTACATGGCTACTCGCGCGAGTGGCCCAGCCCAAGAAGTGAAAATGGGGGAACTTCTCCTACGGTAGTCTTGTTCATGGGCATAAATGTGTAAAGGGGGGCATATCGTGGGCAACTTAATAGGGGTTTCCGGTGCAGCCTGTTCACAACCGCCGTCTTACGGTCTTTGGGAACTCGCGTACGAGCTACCATGTACCTGGGATGCGCGTTTACTCTCGATGAGCAGCGCACCCGATAGGTCACCCGACGATGCCTCTGCGCCTCTGTCCCTCTCGACATCTGCCCCATCTTACAAAGGTGAAGCATTGTTATTCCCTCATTAACGCTTCGCCATAACCTAGCGCTCGTGGTGACAGGACAAGCTCCAGTAGTGCTGGCGTGGAAAACAACCTAAATATCTTGAGGGTGATCTCACCCATCAAGACCAACGCACAAGAAACAAGAACACCATAACCTCTCCCAGGTACCTTTCTAGACGGCACTGTAGGGACCGTTTGGGTACAAATACGAGAAAAAAGTATCCTTAAATTTACGTCGAGAGTTCTATCGGGTATTAAACCTATTTGCATCTTAGGGCATTGAATGCGCGACCCTCCGCCGGAGTTGGCGGTGGCGTTCTTCTGTTCGCGGCGGTAGCGGCAGCAGCGGCGGCGGCGGCAGCGGCGGCGGCGTGTTTTGCGCGGGGGTCGTTCCTTCCGTACCGGTCGGTGAATACGGCTCTAGCTCGACTGAAGGCGTCTCTTGCTCCGGGGTAGTCGCCATCCTCCTAGCGGGAGAAAAACAAATTGAAAGTAAAGATACATAGTAGAGAAAATGAGCGCTTTGAAAACAGAAACCGATAAGGCAGCATGCGTCATGTCTCGGACCACTTTCAAGTACTACAGCAGTACGTGGGCACTCCAGAGCTCTAGATAAATGATTTACCTCCAAAGCTGCAGAGGTCGACCAAGCAAAAAAGTAGTTGAAAATATGAAGACATTTTCACGTTTTGAGGGAGATGATACACGCCACCCCGAAGTTCGATTGATGAGTTCGTGCACCAGTATGGCCGGCATACATTGTCGGGCAGACAGGCTTCCTTATAGAGTTTCCTTGCTGACGCATTCTACTAATAGTACGCTAGAGGTGCACCATTTATTTTCTGAGGCTCGTCACTTGAGGAGCTCTATACCTCTCCCAAAAAACGTTTTTGTTTTGGGGGAAAAATAAAAAAAAAGTGCTACCCGATGAACGATCCCATCACCTGGGTTTACAGCGAAACACGTTACCAAACAAAAGAATGGAATTCCGACGATTTTGGGTTAAGGAGCCCCCGTTATTCAGAAATATTTTCGGCCAAAAAATGCTATCTCTATCGTATTACGCGTCTGCATAAGGTTCGGATTTGTCAGTACTCCATTGCCGTTGGACCTAAAACGCGCACTACGATACTAAGTATTAATATAGCACGTTTTGACTAAACCTTTTTCCGAATGACGGGGCTCCTTAACCCAATATCGTCAAAGAATGTCGTTCATGTTTTGGGATATTATTTGTTCCATATTTAGGACATGAGATTGTCCATCGTGTTGCCACGTTTTTTCTTCTCTCAATCAGTTTTGAGGTGAGGCATCGAGCTCCTCAAGTGCGTAGCCTTGGAAAAGAAATGTTGCAATTTTACCGCAGCATGCGTCGTAAACGTGTGTGCTCTCGCGCACAGAAGGACAGCAAAACAACATCACCTGCCGAGCCTCTCCAAGCCTTTTACAGAGACGACCGAGCGCCACGCTGCACGGTCCCCGAGCGAGCTCAGTTACGCGCGCAGCCTGGAAGGGAAAAAACAAACGAAAAAGTCCCATTGGTAACAAGAAAACTCGAACGACTTGAATCGCACCGTAGGCGGGCTTTACGGAGAAAAAAGTAAGGCAAGAAAGAACACAGAACGTCTGGTGGCGTCAAGATCATATCGGTGCTGTTTGTGAACCCGGTCTTTGATGGGCACTTTCACAAACGGGCTTAAGCCACCTTCACAAGCGTCCTTTCTCCTCTTGTTCACGCAGCATAACAAAGAAATCCATCACGGCGCCGCATGTCGCGAACTCAATCAGCACACAACATTAATATTTGCAAATAGACAGGGTAGCACTCGCGCGAGTGGAATAGCCGCTGAATAAAACCACCATAAAAATACCCCCCATACAGTAGCCGTGCACTGTGGCAAGACCGGGGTGGTATGGCCAAACTCTATATAGTCTCCAAAAAACAGCAATTGCGAAATCATTTCACTCATTTGTAACCGTCAAGATATTAACCTAACAACACTCCATTATTGTATCCATTCAATCCTTTACAACCCAATATAAGTCGTTTGCAAGCTAGTAAGCAGCAAGACAAGCGAGAAAGGGACTATGGGAGAGAGGTTGATTGTGCTGACGTTGGTAGTAGGGGTAGCATTGCCGGGGAATTACCTGAATCGTTAGCGGGGGCAAACATCGTAATGCAACGTTTTGCTAAGAATATATATTATCCTGTGAGAACGCGTCGAAATCCATGGGATTAGAAAATCATGCAGAAAGGGTGCTATAATCTCCGTCGTAGCACCTGCTGCACCACCCTCGCAAGGGCTCCTGCGTGGTTGATGTTGCACCTCACCACTACGCCCTGCGCTTGTTACACTTGACCCCCTCCCCTCCCTCGATTTTTGTTTGGCTCAAATAGTTCAACGTTTCCTAAAATATTCCTGGCATGATTTTGTTTTAGCACGCATCAATCCCGTCGCAACTGGAAATCGCGCAGAAGGGGTACACCAGTCGTAATCGTTTCACCTGCTCCATCACCCTTGCAAGGGTTCCCAGATCGTTCTCGTGATCCCTCGTTGTCCCGTCTTCCACGAGTCGACCTTGTTGACCTCTCCCCTTCTGGTTTGCGCAAAGTTCTCTCAATCCTACAGCTTGCGTCCACAGCTCAGCGGCGCGCCGGGCGAAATCGGCTGTCTGGGGGTCGAGTCTCGACCTGGCGACGTCGGGGTCACTCCACGCAAAGGCATCATCCTAAGAGGGAGCAAGGGATGTCAAGGGATATTTGGGGTTGTGAAGCAAATAATGTCTATGGTAGAGGCATCCGTAAATGTTCTGAGATTCGTAACGTGATAGACGCGATGCTGATCGTGAGAAATGAGCAAGGGTCCGGTGTGTTCTTTTGGAGACAAACATGTCGATCCGAGCAAACACCTAGGGGAAGGCGCAAATCAAAAGCCAAAAACTCGAGCCGGTCACGTCAGGGTCACTCCACGCGAAGGCGTCATCCTAAGACCGAGCAAACAAGTGAGCGAGGTTGTAAGGGGAAAAGGTGAGGACAGGATCGAAGCAGCGCGCCGGAATCTAAACTTCCTGACGAAGATACGATCTGTGGCGTCTAATCCCTTCTGTTTTGAGCCGCACCAGCCCCTTACAGCGAGGACGGCCATGAAACGTGCGCTCTCGCGGCCATTTCCGTATCTCCAATACGTGGATTCGCCCCGTCGCACACCCAGGAATGACTCGTTTGCGGCGGGGGGTTATTTTCCTGATGTTGTACCCGGCACTATACCACACGGTTGGACGGAATCCCCCTGTTTCATCGACATAGTAGAAAGTGTGCGGAAGGTACACCTTCTGAGCACCTTTTGGAAAGTCAAATATCACCCAAATCTGCAGAACGCAGGCAAAATCCAAACGACAGCCTTGGGAAGCCTCTTCAACGAACGTCAAAAATCGCGTCAAGCCCACAGAACGTGGGGCAGATCGACACGCTGTGTGATAGTTGACTCTTACCTCGTCGCACGGTGACCCTATTACACCGTGAGCGTCTTCGCCCCCTCCCCTGCGAGAGCCAAGGGTGGCCTCCTCAACTCGTCCGGAG
Source organism: Laminaria ephemera (assembly GCA_036873875.1). Taxonomy (NCBI): domain Eukaryota; class Phaeophyceae; order Laminariales; family Laminariaceae; genus Laminaria; species Laminaria ephemera. Next base: position 10,050 of record JAYJMJ010302613.1, on the reverse strand, counting down.
TAAAACTTGGCAGCGTTCTCGATCAGCTCCGTGGCCTCGAATAGTGCTCCAACGCGCCAGGCGTCGTTTGGCGGCGTAACCCTCCCCGGCTGGACTGAACCCTGGAGGTCCTCCTACGAGTTATCAATAAGGTTAGTCGGGGGGGTACATGCAATACCAGGTATATGTGAGTTGTTACTAGAAGGCCAACGAGTTGCGAATGCCCCCCTTTCAGAGGGACTGCGACAAGCGTTTGCCAGGCGACGCTTGCCGCGGTAGAGGTGCACCCATTTTATTCTGAAGCTCCTCACCTGAGGAGCTCTACACCTTACCCAAAAACAAAAAGGTTCGAAGCCATCAAAGTGCAACCCGTTGAGCAATCCCATGGCCTAGGCGTTAAACGAATAATATTTGTGCATCAAAACAAGAACGGCATTCCGACGTTATTGGGTCCCGGAGTCCCGCAATTCGGAAAACAAAATAGCCAAAACGTGCTACCTCGTTCGTAGCAAGTTTCAGGCGAAGGAGACAGGGATAGCACGTGACGCGTACTACGACAGGGATAGCACTTTTTGGCTCAACCATTTTGTAACCGACGGAATTTTGTAACCGACGGAGGGGAGGAACTGCCGAACATCGCTAGAATACCGATTGTGTGTTTACTGTACTTCTTGTTGAAACGCCTACCAGTAGGCCATAGGATTGTTCATCGGGTTGCACCTTCATTTTATTGCTGTTAAACATCCGTGTTTTGGGTGAGGTAATAGAGCTCCTCAAAGGTGAGGAGCCTCAGACAAAACACGGTACACCCTTGCCGCACTACCAGGTATTAATAGAATGCTTCTGGCACTTTTGTGGCCGAAATATTCGTCGCTGACGGGGCTTCTCGGCTGTGGAACCACCCAATGCCGTTGGAAGCCCACATGTGCTTTACATGATCATTCGTGTTCATCTACGTTTGGCCATGGCATCGTTGTTCCGGTTGTTGGTCGATGGTTTCTCAAAAGACAGCTTTTGGGTGAGGAATAGAGATCCTCAAGTGAGGAAGGAGCCTCAGAAAAAAATGACATCATTCACCCGTACCGTAGCGTGGGTTACATGGCAAACATGGCACCCCCCGGAGACGAATTGACACTCTTCCGCCGACGCTACTCGCTCCTCAGTGAGAACCTCCCCATCTCCATCACCTGATTTGTGGGACCATCATCTGCATCGAGCTCCAACAATCGCCCACCTCCCTGTGCTGTATTTCCGGCCTGCTTGGCCAAGAGATTGCCGAGGGTAACAGCGGTGCTGGCCGTAGTCGGCGTGTAGCCTTCAGGAAAACAGTCCTGCGATAAAAACCACACCCGCACGGATGGTGGGATTAAGACAACAATACGCTTGAAACAAGGTTTTACAGCTATATCCAGGACTTTGGTACCCCCATGCACAAGGATCGGCACAGCTCTGCTTAGCCAAGAGATTGCCGAGGGCGACAGCGGGGCTAGCCGTAATCGGCGTGTATCCTTAAGGAAAGCAGTCCTGCGATGCGCCAAACATTCTGCACGGGTGGTAGGACTAAAGGAGATAATTGCTCGAACCGAGGTTTTTACGGCTGTAACCCTGGACCATCCTCATTCATACAGTCTGGATCGGCAACGCCGGTCCTACTGCTGTACTACTCTGTGTAGTTAGCAGCGGCATAGCCCCGAGATCGTCGAGGGTGCTAGCAGTAATCGGCGTTTAGCCTTTGGCAAAACAGTCTTGCGACAACCAGATTCCGCAAGGGTGGTGGGGTTACGGGGGATGGTTTCTCTCCAAACATGGTTTCGATAATGCTACCCCGGACACTGGACTGGTGGTACGGTAGGGGGGGGGGGGGGGATCTTTAGAATTTGTTTTTCAGCCGTCCGGAGCCACTCGGAAGCGTGACTACCCTATTTGTTTGCGGTCTTCCAGCTTTTTTATGCTTTTTGAATTTGGCGATGTGCACCACCTTGGGATTCTTTGTCACATGCGCTGCGCCGCCAACAAAACAAAAAAAAATCGTGTTTGGAGAGAAATAATGGGTCACTCGCCCGAGTGGCCTCCTAAACACGGTAGTGAAAATGATGTTTTTAACATCCCCCGTACCGTAGGACCAGTCACTGCTGCTATAGTTACAAACAGACGCATGCAACGATAGAGGTGCACCAGCTTTTTTCTGAGTCTCATCACTTTAGGAGCTCTATACTTCACCCACTAAACTGATTTTGTGTAAACTAAAAGTGCAACCCGATGAACAAACCCATGGCCTAGGTATCCAAAAAGTTCAGATTGCAAAAACAAGAATGGCATCCCGACGGTTTTGGGTTAAGGGGCCCCATCTTTCAGAAACAAAAACGCCAAAAAGGGCTACCTCTATCGTAGCATGCGTCAACAGCTGCGAAATTTCGTACTCGTTGTTAACCTCATTGTAACCCGATGAACGATTCCATGGCCTATACATGCATCGAATGATCACGCATGCTACGGCAGAGGTGCGCCGCTTTTTTTCTGAGGCTCCTCACCTGAGGAGCTCCGTACCTCTCCCAAAAACAAAATTCGGAGGAAATTAAAGTTCTACCCGATAAAAAAATCCCATGGCCTAGGTATACAACCAAAATTAGTGAAAAACCAAAAATGAAACCAACGATTTTGGGTTAAGGAGCCCCGTCGTTCAGAAAATGTTTCAGGCAAAACGTGCTACCTCTATCGCAGCACGCGTGTGCGTCTGATGCCAGCAGTACACGTCACATACGGCATTCCAACAACATTGGGCTGTAGTTCTTGCAGTTGCTCGGTTAACGAGCCCCTCCAGTAAGTCGCACCTGGTAGTTTCGACACGCGCTACGATAGAGGCGCACCATTTTTTTTTCAGAAAGTTCCTCACTTGAGGAGCTCTGCACTTCACCCGCAAACTGATTTCGAGTGAACCGAAAGTGCAAACCCGACGAACAAAACTCATGGCTTAGGTATAAAAAAAAAACAACAGCTTGAAAAACAAGAACGACATTCCGGCGATTTTGGGTTTAAGGAGCGCCGTCATTCAGAAACAAAAAAAAATCCAGAAAGTGCTACCTCTATCGTAGCGCGCATCTTTGGTCAAATCGTGCTACCACTCAAGGGGTGTTCCTCGTTTCGGCCCCACCTCGAACGTTCTCAGCGCCCTTCGAAACCAGTCCGTCGCCTCGATAGGCCTGTGCCGGATGATGGCAAGGTTTCCTAGAGATATGCAAGCGGCACCTACGTCGGGGTTCGCCCTTCCGAGATTACTCTCCAGGATTTCCCACGCCCTGGAAAAGAAGAGAGGCAGCAGCAAGCATCGTCATGCACGTCCTGGTGAGCTTATTTCAATGTTTCGATTGGGTAAATGCTTGCGTTCCCTAGAGACAAGGCGTGCGGGACACAGACACTCGGCCAGCATTTTTAGGGACAAAGTGTTTGGAAATATGGCAGGTTAATTTTGGCGGTGTTCTGCACTAGATGCATTCGATCGTCGAAACCCCCTGATTACCTCACGAGGTAGTCTTCAGCGTCTCCGAGCTCTTTCCCCTGCCCTCCCAGCTCCTTTGCGAGAACTTTGGAGCGATACACCACAAGGGCCTGCCATGTCCTCAGCTCGATCTGGGATATATCCCGAAGGTGAGGGCCGAGTGAGCAGGCATGTTTTTTATTGATCGATAAGATCAAATCACATCCAAGCAGTAGTGATATACAGGTAGATAAATATATCCACGACGTAAACACAGTTAGATGCGGCTCGGTGAAGGCTGCCCAAAAGGACCTGCAGCAGGCTCAAAACAGTTTTTCGTGCGCTGTCATGCTCCGGTAGAGGTGCGCCATACTTTGGTTCTGGGGCTCCTCACTTGAGGAGCTCTATACCTCTTCCGAAAACCGATTTGGGGAAAAATGAAAGCGCTACCCGATGAACACTTTCATGGCCTACAGCAGGTATACAATGAACAAAATTTGCGAACATAATACTGAAATTCCGACGGTTTTGGATTAAGGAGCTCCGTCATTCAGAAATCGTTTCTACCAAAAACTGCTACATCTATCGTGGCACGCGTCCCTACTCCAAGAGATGCGTCTCGAGCAATGAACTGAGCGTTCGATGTGGATTCCAGGACTTGCATATCTCAGGCCAAAACACGGCGACGCTAAAAAGTAATGCACAAAAGCAGGTTTTCGACCGGCCAACCGTGAACCGACAGTAGACGAACAATCTTTGCAACGGCTCGCTAAATCCAGATGCGTGCCATGGTCGGGGGAGCACTGTTTTACTATTTTGGCGAAATAAATCATGTCTAACGGGTCTCCGCAATTAGAGAGCTACCCCAATATCGTCCAGAGTTCCGTTTAATATTTACAGGGTTTTTCGTCATGTACCTTCGTACGCCATCGGGTTGTTCATCCGGTTAAGGGCCGCACCATGGTTCTCAAAAGAGTTGTTTGGGTGAGGCATAGAGGCACAAAGGGACACACGCTACGATAGAGGTGCACCATTTTGTTTCTCGGGCTTCTCACTTGAGGAGCTCTAAACCTTACCCGAAAAAATGATTTATTAGTAAACTGAAAGTGCAACCCGATCAACAAAACCCATGGCCTAGGTGTACAAAAAAATCATGTTGCAAGACAAGAATGTCATTCCGACGATTTTGGGTTAAGGAGTCCCCGTCGTTCCGAAACAAAATAGCCGAAAAGTGCTGCCTCTATCGTAACACGCGTCTTCTAGACCTCTCCAAGTGAGAAGCCTCACAAAATCCTAGGTACACACCTGCCTGAGCATCCCTCTCCAGCGGTTAGGGAAGGAGACTAATTTGCGACCGACAACTTTTCCATAAATCTGGAAGGCCGAAAACCCTCCTGCTTCGTCGTCAAAAGGGAGATTTAGATCTTAGCGACGAAACATGATAGGTTAGACGCGAAGTCCCCAGAGGCTGAACCACATTGGTCAGAAACCCACACGTGTGTGTCTTCCCGTGCTAAACCCTATCAATTGTGCAGACCCACATACATGACACCGGTGTAGCCTACGTATTAGTAGTTCGCTTTTTCACATTCCTCACCTCCGCACGAGGCACGACCTCTAACCGGCTGCGGCACTCCATCAAAAGCCGCCTGCACTCCTGCGGCCGTGGCATTTTCAAGCGACCACGGCATAATCGCGTTAACTAAGGGTGTCGGAGCGAAATACCAGGAAAATCCAAGAAATTGTATGCTCAGGTTTGAACACACGCAATACCAGACACACTCTCTAGCACGAACAGTTCCAACGCTGCTAGTCCAGTCCACCTACAACGCGAACAAACAAAAATGCGATGCTTGCGATTGTCCCGCCTCACGAAATGCAACTATACTACTCACAAAAACACGACACGCAACAGCTGTTGACACTTCGTCCCGTGACCAGCCATCCTATTTTTTCCCGCTCATCGCGTCCCAGCAAAGTTATAGGTTTAAGGGTAGGATCAGGGTTGGGGTTAAGGCTAGGTCTAAGGTTAAGGTTCACGTTACGCAATCAATCAAAGGGCAACCGTTGGAGTATGTACGACACACACGTCACTACATCGGAGCTCTGGGCCGTTCTACTCGATCTACTTGCTTTTCGTTTGCGCGAACGTTCTTGCCTGTTTCCATATCTCCTGGCCTTCCGGCTCTCGGATCCACGCTTCCGCTAGCTTCTTGGCTTTCATCGTCGATCTCTGGATCAAATGCGCGCATAACCGATGTGCTTCGTTACGTGCGGATCAGGCAGTCCGTGGTTTCCCTCGCGAGCAACGTGTCGACAACACCGGCTCGAGTTGGAAATATACAGGGCGGAAAAGAAACTCCCCCCAAAACGTGAAACTAGTAATGTAGGAATGTTTTTTTTAAACGTACGTATCTGACAGGACTTTCGTTTGGTTTCTCTACCTGCCCACAAAACAGAACTTCGATGTGATACTTCGTATTCTTGTTGTCTACTTTAAAGATTTGAAGGTGGAATCAAACAAAGTATTCCATTCCCACGCTACTATGCATACGTGTCTGCGTAGGGGTATCGACCACCTTACCTCGAGCTGTCGTCTGTGCGTGAGAGCCATGCTATCCGCTAACGCGTTCAGCACCGGAACACAGCTCGACGTTTCCCCAAGACCCAACCTGGCGGGGGGAAAAGACATCCAAGTATTGGCCGAGTTGCGCGCACAACGAAGCAAAACATTTAAAACAAAACTGGTATTCGTATGACATTATTCGAACCCACTACTTTACATACCACTATACCACTGTGCCTTATAAACTTTAACGGGGTGACATGATTGGACACGATTGACCGCTTGCATTACCTTGGAGACAATGTGGTGGACCGCAGGTATAGGACCGGAGGCATTCGTGGGCACAGAAAGAGTCGGGTGCCATCCGCCTTGGAATGGGAACGCCCACATACCACGCAACAAGAATGGCGGGTCAGGGAGCAGCAGAAATAAATCTTCCCAACTATCAACAAACATTTTGTGCTCAAGGATCTTCCTGGGGGGCATGACGTGTTGCTCTCTTCGAGCGGCGAACTCTCGAGCCCCAAGAGACAAACGTGAAGGGCCTCGATGTGTCGACGACACACGCGATAAAGGCGCACACTTGTTTTTCTGAGGCTCCTCACTTTATTAGGAGCTCTATACCTCACCCAAAACCTTGTTTTGAGTAAACTCAAACTTCAACCCGATGACCAAACCCATGGCCTAGCTATGAAAAATGTTCGTATTGCGAAACAAGAATGACACTCCAACGAATTATTTTTGGGTTAAGGAGCCCCGTCATCCAGAAACAAAAACAAAATGTCCCAAAAGTGCTATCTCTGTCGCAGCACAGGTCCGATGTGTGGAAAGTGCAGACGCATGCTACGGTTGCCGTCCATCTAAAGCCCATGAGGCTCCTCGCTTAAGGAGCGACACATGCTACTAATAGTACGGTGAAAGTGAAAGTGCATCATTTTTTTTCTGAGGCTCCCCACCTGAGTAGCTCTATACCTCGCCCGAAAAACTGTTTTGAGTAAACCGACAGTGCAACCCGATGACCGAACCCATGGCCTAGGCATTAAAAAGTATTCACATTGCAAAAACAAGAATAACATTTCGACGATTGTGGGCTAAGGAGCCCCGTCCTTCCGAAAAGGTTTTTGCCGAAAAGTGCTACCTCTATCGTATCACGCGTCGAGCGCTATTCCTGAACCATAAACTGACGTTAAGAGAAAAACGATGGTTTTCCCGATGAACGATCCCATGAACCTAGAGCCCAAACGCTACGATAGTCCTTTAAGTCACGTTTGGGGCTTCTTCATTCAGTGGTTCAAAGCCGCTCGCGCGAGTAGCATGCCTCATTTTGTGCTTTTTAGGTTTTGCGATAAGCGCCGCCATGAAGTCAGTTGTTATGCTGGGCCAACAAAGAACACCCCGGAGCGTAGTTTAAGCCCTTTTGTGAGTAACCCGAAACTTCGGGAGTCAAAATTGGGGTACAATACTATAATAACGTGGGCTTGGTCTAGATGTAAAACGAATAACATCATAAAACACAGACGACGTTCCGACTATGTTGGGTGGCTCCTCAGACCAAAGCTACCGACCGTACGGTAGGGGGGCTACGTCTGGGGACTCTCTTTTCAGCGACTCGAAATCGCTCGTGCAAGTGGCCACCCCCATTCCTCTGTGTGTGTTCGGCTCACGATAGGCCCTGCCATGAAATCGCTAGATACGCTGCGTCGTGAAAACGTGTTTTTTGTCATTTGTTTTTAAAAGAGGTACAGAGTTTCTCGTGCGAGCGAATGGTGTAAACTCGGTCGTGAAAGTGGGGGTACACCCTCTACTGTGGCCTCGGTCTTCAGTTGAGGAACCCTGCCAGACCAACGCTGCGGCAGGGAGGTCGTTTTTTTAAGGCTTCCTGTTGCAGCGGCCCAGCCAGAGCCACTCGTGCGAGAGTGGCTATCTTATTGCTTAGCGGTGGCAAGGTGGCTGTGCTTTTCGGTGTCGCGACGAGCACCAACGCGTGAGACGTTTTGTTACCCTACGCCAACAAAACGTTTTTGAAAGTCCGTTGTTGGTTGAGGATTAGAGCCAATCGCTCGAGGGGCCTAAACTCGATAGTGAAAACGTAGGTATCCCTTCTGCCGTACCCGTGATCGCCAACAAGGGCTACCCCTATCGATCAAGGCCACGGTAGAGGGGTCACGTTTAGGGGCTGGTTTTGGCTAACCCTAACCCGATGAAAACCTACGCCCTCAAAGTGACCGTGGCTACCCGTTTGTGTGTTTTCCGGCTTCGCGATACACACCACTATATAGTTGTCTGTTAGGATTGCGCCAACAAGATCTAAGTCGATTTTGGAGGAGGTACTGAGCCACTGCCGCCAATCACCTAAAGTCCGTAGTGTACTAATAGTACGATAGAGGTGCACCCGTTTTTTTCTGAGGCTTCTCACTCGAGGAGCCCCAAACCTCACCCAAAAAATTATTTTGAGAAGAAAGAAAGTGCAACCCGATGAAGGAATCTATGGCACAGGCATACAAAAAAGCTCGTGTTGCAAAACAAGAGTGACATTCCGACGATATTGAGTTAAGGAGCCCCGTCATTCAGAAATAAAAAAGCCGAAAAGTGATGCCTCTATCGTTGCACGCGTAAGTGAAATGATAGTGTAACATCCCCCCTACTCTATCCTCACGCTTCGGACGCATGCTACGATAGAGGTAGCGCTTTTTTGCTGAAACGGTTTCTGAATGACAGGGGCTCCTTGGGGGGGGGGGGGGGGGGGGGGGGGGGGGGGGGGGGGGGGGG
>JAYJMJ010302516.1:0-25547 GCA_036873875.1 Laminaria ephemera | reverse complement strand
ACCCATGCACCAAATCACGTGGGCCACCCCAATCGCAAGAACGGCGGGCGCTGGTTGATGGCTCGCTTTACTCGTGAGAGTCACCTGGACGAGATGATCCGCCTGGTGAAGATGGCTATACAGCTGAGGTAACCGCCTGCACTGCACTGGAATCAAAAACCAAAACTGGTATTCGACAGATTCCACCGACCTGGTTCACTGTTAAGTACACTGCAATAAAGGGAGTTTTTCCAGCAGTCACATGAAAATTTAACCGCTAACATGATTGGCCATTCATTGCTGCTGAGTGGCAGCCAGAAAAACTCTGAGAATAGTTTCAAACCCAATAGTATTCAGGTGTGAATGGTATTGGGGTTCGTATTGTTGAAGGTGAATATGTGTGCGTGCAAAGGGGCGAGAAACACTAACTAATATCTGTTGAAGCACCACATAGATTCTTTGTCATGCGTGGCCAGTCCATTCAGGATAAGGTTGTAATTTCGGTCGGTTAGTAGCGATTCCATGCCAAGGAGAAATCGATTAGAGCGATATTCCATTGAATACCAACTCAAATTAGAACATAACGCAATCCGGTTCAAGCACCTCACTTAAACAGGTGATATAGAATTGTCCCGCCAATCAGAGTATTAAAATATCTTCGATTTTGATGACCATAACTATATCGACTGTTAGTGCCATCCTCATAGAACCCAAGCTCTAGCTGGTGATGATTGTATCGGCGGAACCGGTAACCCGGTCGTGAGCTGATATACTTGTGGCCAGCAAAATTTGGTTTTCTATTTCCTTTGCGGCTCTCGTTCTGATCCGGGGGTGACTGCATATGTTTTTTTGTATTGTCGGTATGGTAGCGATGGTAATTTCCGTTGTCATGAGTGAGAATATTCTGCCCGAATAATTCTGTGTCAACAGGGTTCACTATATTCAAATAGTCTGTGGCCCCGGTCCTCGACTCGGCCATCACGTTTGTTGCCCCCATGAGTACCAGAAATGTCAGCAATATCGATACAACAGTTAAATGTACCCGATATCTCAATTTGATCAGTTTCATAACAAAATTACCCTGGCCATTTTATCTTGCTTGTGGTGCCACCTTATTAGTGGCTGCTTTCCCGGTTTCATAACCTGGAATCCAATCTGAGAAAAAAATACTCTGTGCGACCGCGATATCGGCTGGCAATGGTGATCACATCGTTGAACGACTAGTTGCTTCAGATAAATATTACTCGTTAATATGCTCACACCCTCAATATGTACCTGCTCCGGACAAGATCATAGGTGCCAATACCACCGACAATAACTTTGCAATAGCTGACTGAATGTAGCCTGAACCCGGTCACCGGTTGGATTCTGTATACCCAGGCTCTATAGGTCTCATCGTACAACACTGATCAAACAACTGCAGAGCATCTGGACAGATCGTTCTCTTGGTTAAGGAGCAGAATTGAAAGAAAGTGATTGTTTTTGTAGCCTGGGCATTGGTTCCCATCCAACGCCAACCCGGCAATTTCCCCAGCCTGGAATGTCTGTGTTTTGAACCAATAACCACGATTGATTTCACTATTTTTTTCTGTAATTATAGATGTTCTAGCCATACTATTTATGCTCTATGGCTCTAATAGCGATGGGTGCCCGGCGAGATGTGCTTCCATACCGCGAGGGTTAAATGGAATCTGAGATCACACTTGAGATAGAGGTAGTTGCTCCGCCAAACGGGGTTGGATATTGCCTGCAGAAGGGGAAAAATGAACTAATAGATTATCAAGTTTCCAAGGGTGAAGATATTCGGTTCAGCTTGTCCGCTCGGGTGAAACAAGGAAAGCTTGATGCGCCAAACTTTCTTGGTGCATTTACTCAGGGTACACCCAAAGAAAGATTTATATACCTCTGCGTGGGAGAGTATGCTGGCCAAAAAAATTCGGCATGGGCCAGACGGGTTAAGATTCACTTGTCAAGCATCAGTTGGCAGCAAGTCAGGGAAGTTTTGGCCGGCTCTCAATGTAAGCTTGTTGCAAGCTTTCAAGCAACCGACAAACACGGGGGCCCTAGTTGCGCGTCAGTACCTTTAATTGGTGGCGGTTGGTCGCTGGAAGCGGAGTAAAAGCAAAACAGCGCAGATAACCGGAAACTGTTTTTAACCTCACCTCGTTCATTTCTCCTCCCCCCTTTTTCAAACGCTAAACACAGGGTATGCCTATGACAGGTCTTGGGTTCAAAGCTGCTCAACTAGCAAAGGCCAGATATGACAGAACATGCGAACGTTGTGGTCTTACAGTTAGTATTGATCATATAGACTGTCCACATTGCTCTGATTTATCCGAATCGGCATTGATAAAAATTCTGGATAAACGCGTAAAAGATGGCGTTGAAACTAAAAAAATCGGATCGGTGTTTATGATTTACGGGTGCATACTGTTTTTGGTTCTTATTGTGCCTTTGCTGGGCTTTCGTATGTGTGCCGGGTAAATAGACGAATGTTTGTATATTTTTCTTCGCTATTTTTCACTAAATGAGAGGGCACGACTCAATGCAAGGGGCTCTTGAAATATGTACGGTGAAAACTTGAATTTTTGTCTGAACACCCCATCTCATAAAGAGTCACTGGTGATACAAATACCCACCGCTGCGGCCTTATGCAATCCCACAGGTCTACTGTTAAGTGTTAACTAAATACAGGCTTCTCAGGTTGATTCTACTGGCAGCTGGTCTAGGCTGGGGCCTTACTGTCGTTGGCGTTTTTTTACCCTGGGAGTGGGCGACAGACCATTTAGAGAGATTCGGCGGAAGTGGAAAAATCCCAAATGATGTGATGCTCAACTACTGGATGCGGATGGCATCCGGGGCATTTGGTTTCGTGGGGGTTTTCTTCCTGATGGCTGCCTGGAATCCACATGAATATAAAAATATAATACCAATTCTTGCTTACTGCAGCATTGCAGAAGGCGGAATCTTACTTTTCTATGGCATAAAGTTTGGTCTTCCAATATTTCCATTCGGGCCTGACGTGGCAATCGCTTTGGTGCCGGGTTTTAGTATCTTGCTACTTAAGGGGCAGTTAGAAGGAAGTAATGGCTAACACGTCAATGCAGTCATAAAAATTTTGTAGAGTCCGAATCGCCAATCGGGTCAGCGCCTCCCTCCCCTGACATACATAGATTTCGTGTAACCAGGGAGATACTACATCGCGTAGCACAACGGCATCCGGGAGTAGATATTCACGGATTTAGAATTTGTCACCAACAGGAGTAGCTTCAGTGGGAATTGATTGGAATGTAGTTAGCTCGGCAGCAACCGCTATCGGTTCTCTAGCTACTGCATTAGGAGTTTGCTTTGGCGCATGGCAAATTAAAATTGGGAAGGATCAAGCCCAGGCGACCTTTGAGGATAGCCTTGATCAACAATACCGATCTCTATCGATGGAGTTGCCGGTGAGTGTACTGATAGGCGAACCCGTTGAAGAAAGTGACAGGATGAGAGTGCGGGAATTAATATTTAACTATCTTGACCTGGCTAACGAGCAAGTCTACCTAAGAACCAAGGGGCGTATTTCGCAATATACCTGGGCTTCCTGGTGTAGCGGTATTCAGTTGCATTTAGAAAAACCCGCATTTAAAGAAGTTTATACTGAAATAAAGGAAAAATGCGACTTCACTTATTTAAATCGACTTGTTGAATTTAAATTCAAATCTGATCCAAAAGGCTGGCCTCGATAATCAGTCCCTGGGCACTGCACTAATTGCCAGAATAAGAATACCCCATAGAAATCACCATATCGCGGAAGGGTTACGAGCTATCTAGGCACGCTATGACACGACACCCACCAATAAAGGTGGGTATCGCCACTACTGACTGTCCTTATTGATTTCTTTCAAGCGTGCACTCAACGTATGCAAGTCCGTCATTACTCCAATAACGCCAGTTGTTATCACTTACACGTTCGGCATAGCCTGGATAGTCGTTCGTATACCAGTCGGCATTGCTAATATCTCCGTTACTAACAGCCCAACCACTTTCCTGCTCAGCATCAATCAGGTAAGTACCGTCTGACAGAAAGCGAAATTCATAGATATCTGCAAAGTGATTTGGTGTGACATAAGCAACAGGGTAATCACCATTATATTGTGTGGTGATTCGTCCACAATTAACAATCTGATTTGACAGTTTTTCTTCGGTGAACGCCAGTTTTTGCAGTGTAATACCACCCAACAGCCAGCTATTCGGGCCGGAGATAGTGCCACTTGCAAAGAGATTGGTATCAATAAAATCATAAGCCAGACCAGCGGTGCCGCCATCCGATGACCGGTTCAACTGGTAGCTGGAACGCTGACTGAAGAGTGCCAGGTGATAGGTACCACTTTGGGTGGCTTCGATGACAATGTTGCTGGCTTCCCGCGCAACACGGGGAGAGGTCAGTGCCTTTAACTCACTGTCCAGGATAACGTAACGTGTTGCGGGGTTTTGATTACTCTGAGCGTCAGTGTAGTCAAACGATAACGATGCAATTTCTGCATCGGCCAGTTCAACCGAATAGATATCGATATTATCAAGGCACAGCGATGCATTGATCTGCCCGCCTACCGGTATCGGCTGGGCACTTTGGATATCATCGTTATCTTCAAAGCCGTCTTCAGCGCACACCAAAGTATTGGCAACCTGAATCTGAAAAGTGCCGGACGCATTATTACGGTAGTCGTTTTCAACCAAATAGCGATAGGCACCGGAATGCTTGTGATCAACGGGAACCATATCGAAAGCGTACTGCCAGTTGGGGTTCACTACAAGACGCGCAGTGTAGGCGCCGCTGGGCAAATCTACAGGGGCACTGCGCGCTGAGAATAGCTCACTGGAAGATAACTGATCACCTTCTGCACGCAGATCAAACAAGCTGATGCGATACGCATCTGCAAAGCTTCCGTTTGCGGCGATTTCAAGGGCCACCGAGAGCTGATCAACCGGTATGGCTGATCCGCCACTTTCAGTAATGGCAAACTGATAGCTAACAGTGCTTGCGGCATCGAAGGCTCCAGTCAGAGCCACATCGCTGATGGTTAGATCATTGGCGGCGGACGTATCGGGAAAGCCTGCCAGGGAAACTGCTGCCCCGCTATCAACAGCACTTGCATCATTGGCGAAATTCGCCGCCGACGTTTGTGGTGATTGATCCAGTGATGATTGATCACTGCAAGCCACTAGCGAAGATGCCGCAATGACAGAGATCAGGGTATTTAGCTTTATGTTCATTTTCAATTTACCTCTCATCACTAATAGTTAACGTAGCGGCCAAAACGACCTTTGCCATCCACTTCTACACCCAGCGCTTCAAACTCGATCGATGCAGGCTCGGCATCCGGGTTGTACCAAAGCTCGGCCCCAAGATGAATGCCACCGATCACATGGTTTTCATCCGGAAAGCGCGGGCCACGTTTAGCCGGGTCAGGGTGGAAATCGTTTTCGCTACCATCGATCATTTGCCATGCCGCAAAAGCTTTTGCCGCTGGTGTGTCAAATTCAAACGCACCAGTGAGGAACATATCTCGAAAATCTGCCGATCGCATCCAGTCTGAAATTTCAGAGTAGTTGACGGTGATGCCATTACGAGCAGCATTGTCATCTGTGGTCACCAGACCGATATATAAAAAGCAGTTTTCGTTGGTACCAAGTCGACAGCGTGGAAGGTGCATGTCGCGGGAACCCTCAATTTTGAAGTAGACATCAAAGTCGCCGCCTTCCTGCAAATTGAGTGACCCGATTTTGAATCCTCCGGTCCACGATGATGCACGCCCACTGACTCGTGGATAATCAAACCAGATGTTCAGATTCCAAACTTCGGTATAGTCAGAACTAATGCCGTTAATCGTGTTCACCAGCTCTGGTTGGCTACCGGGCAACAGCGCCACATCTGATACGTTGTGCCAGTAGGAATCCATAAACAGGTTGGCAATACCGGTGCTTGCCTGACCATTTTCAAGATCAGCCTTTATGGACACCCGGATATCGTAATCAAGCGCGCCCGCCAGCACAGGTAACCCTGTGGCGTTGGCAACTGTTTCCATCTGAAACACTGGCGAGCCACCATGCCTTTGCACTGACGGCAAAATGGTTTCGGTCTGGCCGCACTCTACACCCCAGGACTCATACCTGCCCCCCATTGTGCCAACGACCATGGCGGGATAAGCCCGCACAAACGTGTTGCGCTCAGTGGGTGAATCTTTCCGGGAAGTTAAGCGGTAATTCAGCAACACAGGGCTTTCTGATTGTGGGCGAACGCACGGATCGGGGTTGTTTCCGCTCAGTGCCGGAACTTCCCAACTCACGAAATCCTGCTCACCATCGTAGAAGATGAGCTTCCAGTTGTTCGCTGCATCAAGTTCGCGGCCATCGTAAACATTGTTCGTATAGAGCGCATCATCGAGCTGGAATTTACTGAAGGGATCATGCCCGCTGGGTGTCACAACGGCCTCGACTTCACCAGCAAAACCGAGAGAGGGTTGAGTCTCGGAGTTAACGTCTGTTTCAGCCGGAGTTGTCACAGAAGTATTTTCTCCAGTTGGAACTATATTAATTAATCCGCCTTGCTCTTGCTGGGTCTGGATTTCCGAGTCACCTTCAGAACCCTCCCCGTTGGCAGCTCCAAGTATCGGTGCATTCCCGCTGCTTTGTGACCCATTGGTAGCAGAGGTGCTCTGTAGAGGATCGTCACTACCTCCCCCGCCACACGCAGTAACCGTCAAACATGCGGTCAATACAGTTAAAGAAATCAGGTTATTCGAAAGAGAATTCAACACACATCTGCACCCGTAATTCGTGAATATCTGGCTTGCTACTACCCTACGCCGTTGAGTACGCCATCAGCATTCCATCAAGTCATCTAGAACTTCACAAACTGCGGGGCGCTGTCACTCGTAACGACAATTAGTCAGAAACGTCGAGACCGGAAAAGATACACATTGTTTCAACTGCCGGAAATCGGGAAAAATACTACCTGTCTGCGATAGAACAACACACAAAAAGGCACGTCGTGATGAAGACGTGCTGGGAAATGGCAGGTGTGAGTGGCAAAACAACTACGGAACTCCAGCACCACTGAAACACCACAGCCCGTATGATGGATGGTGCCATTTAAAAAAAAGCAGACCGGCGATTAGAAGTCGCCCCAGCTTTTTGCTTGCGCTACCTTTTGTCTGAGCGCTGAGGGCCAGTGTGCAAAGCCCGCGCGGGCTTATCTATGCTCGAGTCGTTCGCCGATTAAGATAGCTGAAGCTCGATACAACTGCCTGGCGACATTTCCGCTCTATTAACATCACTTGAATTTAAGCAGTGAATTTCAAACAGGACTTAACTTAACCAGGATCTTCAAAAATGCCGGTAGGCTCACCGTCCAGGCTAAGCAAATTTTTCTTGCGCCAGAAACTCTCGACCCCTGCTTCACCCATCTCTGCATACCAGGGCACAAGATCAGTCTCTGCCCGCGATCTGGTAATGGACATCTCTGGTACACCGCTACCACAAGCTGTGGTGACCAGATCGATATCAAGTTTGAAAATATTCCGTGCCCCGGCGTAATCAGGGAACAATCCATAAAGGCTTTCCCATTCAGAATCACGAGCATGAATCACCTTAGCGGTTCCATACACTCGTAAAATCACGTGATCCCCCTCGAACGCGCAAAACATCAGTGTCATTCTGGGGCTCTGCACAACGTGGGCGGCAGTTTCATTACCACTACCAGTGACACTTAGCCAGATGATCTGAGTTTCATCTATTACCTTTAAGGAATCCAACCCCTTTGGTGACACGTTGACACGCCCGTCTGTGGCCGCAGTCGCTACAAAAAACAGTTTTTGCTTTTCAATGAAATCTATAAACGAACGAGTGAGTCGGGTACTTTTTACGCCCATGGCTTTATTCCGTGTGATATAGAAGGGTTTGACTACTTGCACACTGAACAATAGCAAAGTGCTACTGACAACTATGTGTCAGCAGTATTTTCTAACACTGAATTTAAAATAAAGCCGTCGGATCTTATTGGAAGTCACCCAATTAAGACAAGTCAATCGATTGAAACATCCGTATACAACTGAAAGCGCGACGGATCAAATATGGCCGCCGATAGCTCCATTAAGCCTCCGTCCTGAACATAGAGCGCTGCATCTATCTGCAGAACTGGTTCAGCGACCTCCAGGCCCATGAGACTGGCTTCGGGTTCCGGGCAGCTAATTGCTCGTGTGCTTTGGGTAACACGGCTAACGGAGACACCAAAGGTCTGTTCTATCGCCTGAAAAACAGAAGCGCCTGTGCTTGCTAATACCGGTTCAATAGCAGCGAACCGTGCTGGAACATAAACCCGGTTTGTACTAAAGGGGCGAGTCTCCTCATTCAATGTACGTGAACCACATACTTCCAGCCAGTAACCGGTTTCGCTGGTATATCCCTGCAACATCGGAATGTCGTTGGTGTGGACTGTAGAAGTTTTAACGATATGAAAAGTGGTATTGCGACCAAGGCTCAGCAAGTCATGAATTCCAGAAGTTGCCATACTGAACTTCTGTTGCGGTTCTGCTGCTATGATTTCTGTACCCGCACGTTTGCGACGCCGCAATACACCGCTTGATTCTAACTCGGAAAAGGCCAGGCGCAGAGTTGAGCGACTGACGCCCAGCTCACTCGCAAACTCCGCCTCGGGCGGCAGGCGATCACCCACTTTTCTAGTGCCACTGGTGATTTGCTGAAGAATTCGATCACATACCTGCCGATACAATGCACTCATTGCCGTGTTCTCATTGCAGTGTTCCGGGCAACCATAAGGCAAGGCTCGGAAACACCGCTAACAGCAAAGCGAAGGCTAGCAAAATAAAAAAGAATGGTAGTGCAGCGCGGGCAATTGTGGCAATACTTTCACCTGTCTGAGATTGAATAACAAATAAATTAAAACCTATTGGCGGTGTGATCTGACTAATTTCAACCGCCACCACCACAAATATTCCAAACCATACAGGATCGTAGCCGGCACTGGTGATAAGCGGCAGGGTTATCGGTAAAGTCATCACAATAATCGACGTACCATCAAGGAACATTCCAAGCACAGCGTAAAACAACAGTAAAACAACAATAAGAAAAAATGGTGTCAGCTGCCAGGCCGCAATCAGCTCAGCCACAGCTTTGGGAATACCCAAAAAACCAAAAGCTGCATTCAGCAACGCCGCACCAACAATAATTAATCCAATCATGGCAGAGGTTCTGACTGCACGACGGCCTGCCCTGACAATAGCGGCAAAGCTGAATCGGCCAGTGACTATTGCAATTAGAATTGCTCCAAGGACACCAATTGCCGCGAGTTCACTAACACTGGCCAACCCCAGATACAACGACCCCATAATACCTGCAATTAAAAATGCTATTGGGCCAATATCTTTAAAAGAACTGCAACGTTCGCCCCACGAGGGTCGCTGAACCTGAGGCTGAGTACCACTGGCATATTGCTGAATAGCGATATAAGCCATGTAGAACAACGCCAACAATAGACCCGGTATAACACCGGCGACAAAGAGCTCTACTATTGATTGTTCAGCAACGACCCCGTAAATAATCATAATGATGGACGGCGGAATGAGAAAACCCAGTGTCCCGGCACCGGCAAGCGACCCCATGGCTAGCTGCCGATCATAGCCCCGGGCCTGTAACTCTGGAAGACTGACTTTGCCGACAATCGCAGTGGTTGCCGCTGACGATCCTGATACCGCTGCAAACAATGTAGAACCAACCACATTAATGTGCAGCAGCCCACCGGGAAGTCGCCCTAACCATGGCGATAAGCCACTGAACAAGGAACGACCAAGCCCCGCCGTCACTAATACTTCACTCATCAAAATAAAAAGCGGAAGTGACAGTAGCGGTTTTGGTATTAGCGATCCCCAGATCAGACCGCCAGCAAATACATCCATCGGAATATTGGGTTTGAAAATCGCAAGCAATATAAACCCGGTTGCAAAAAGCGACAAACCTATCCACACCGAACCGGCCAGCAAAGCGACAAACAACAGTAAAGTGACAATGGCAATATCACCCATCTGCCACTTCCGCATCAAGGTCTCGCCATTCAAACGGCAACCGGCGATAGCGTCTGTATAACCGGGCGGCACAGTCAAGCCACAGTTGGGTAAAACCCCACAACACCAGCGCTTGTGGCATCCACAATGCTGTTTTGGTGATGGAGGTTGCCAGTATGTTTCGATCAAAAGAGGTGCCGACTTTCGTCGCCAATGACCAGACGATTAACGACACAATACAAAGGGCGACCAGGTTTGCAAGCATATCGAACCGGCGTGCAGCGTGATCTGACATGTACTCACTAACTAGTGCAATGCGTACATGTACGCCGGTACGGATTGCCGGCCCTGATGCTAAAGCAAAAATGGCCGCCATCGCATACTGACTATATTCCCATGAGAACGAAAAGCTTTGCGCCTGCGATCTTGCAAAAACCTCTGCCAGCATCAACCCGCAATAACCAAAAATCAACAGCACCGCCACGGTCTCTGCAAGGTGTGACAGACGATCAATAATGGTCAATAGTCGGGTCATGCTATTAGAGTGGCCACTTGCCTAGTCCAACGCCCGCAGGCATTGCCAAATCACTATTTCCCCACCTTGTTCACATAGGCATCCACTACTGCTTTGGCCTCTGGCACATCAACAAAAAATGTTTCCCACATCGCCTTACCGGCCTCAGCCATTTTTGCAGTCATGCTTTCATCAGCCATGGATACTGTCATGCCATTTTCTTGCAGCACCTTGGTTTTTGAGCTGTCTTCTTCTGCAGACACTGCCCAAAACCCGGCTTCCATTTCATTAGCCAATGTCTCGATAGCCGTGCGCTCATCATCACTAAGTGCATTCCATGCGTCCAGGTTTACGGTTACCGCATCAGGCGATGTTGACCAATTCAACGGATTGAAGTGACTGGTGAATTGATACAGCTTTGAATTAACACCGGTAGAGGTTGAGGTCGCCGCACCATCAACGGTACCCGCAGCTACAGCGGCTGCAAGTTCACCGAAAGGCAATTCAACAGGCGCAGCACCTAGCTTGTCCAAAAATTCAAAAGACATGGCGTTAAAGGCCCGTATTCTTAAGCCTTTGATGTCCTCTGCACTCTTAACCATATCCTTGGTGTAAATCCCCGGTGACGGCCACGGTACGTAGTACAATACTTTTTGATTATGAGATGCAAAGATCTCATCATATTTGGGGCCGGCTACTTCCAGCCATGCTTTCATTTCATCCTGCCCCTGTATCAGGTACGGCAATGTATCTACGCCAAGGAATGGCGCTTCACCAGCTTGTAAAAACAAAAGCATATCCGCCATTTGCACAATACCGTTTTCCACCGCTGATAATTTCTCAGTAATCTTTACACCGACTTCACCTGACAAATGAACGGTTATATCAACTGATCCGTTGGTCGATTCACGTACTGCATCGGCAAACTTTATAGCACTCTGCGCATGGAAGTTATTAGCACCCC
This sequence comes from Laminaria ephemera, assembly GCA_036873875.1. Taxonomy (NCBI): domain Eukaryota; class Phaeophyceae; order Laminariales; family Laminariaceae; genus Laminaria; species Laminaria ephemera. Next base: position 14,026 of record JAYJMJ010302516.1, on the reverse strand, counting down.
ACGCGGTGCTCATATCCCACTTGGTCTCGGCACTGGCAATCGAGTGACCAATAACCATGGCAGTGGCTACCACACCTATAGATTTCATCAAGTTCATTGCATTATTCCTCGCTATTGTTGTCATCATGGTGATAAATGTGTTTGGCCGCCTCAGGGGAGATCAGACCGTGAGCCAGATCGCGTTCGACTGCAGACCTTTCCCGGTGGGCGGGATCACCAAACCCTCCACCACCCGGCGTTTGCAAAACCAGAGTTTCACCCGCCGGAATTCGAAAAATACCTTTGTGTTGTATTTGAGTACCATCAGTGACAAATACTTTACCTGCAGCACCAGCGCGCCCACCCTGTCTTCCTGCAGGTCCATCTGTTAATCGCTCAAACGCTGCAGCAGATAACGTTAAATCCTCATCGATCGCAGACCTTACTTCCAGTCGCTGTGAAAGTCCGCCACGAAACTCGCCCGCGCCACCTGAATCAGCAATGAATTCTTTCGCCTGATAGATCAACGGTGCTGCAACCTCGGCAGACTCAACCGGAACAGCACCAACCCCTGACGGAAAGGCAGTAGTAGATAATCCATCAACCGCAGGGCGTGCGCCCATCCCGCCAAGCACTACGTTTAAAGAGGTGAACGCCCGCCTGCCCGCACCCGATAAAGATAATGTCCATAGGGCACCCGCACTTTCTGCCAACACCTGACCGGGTAATGCTTGTTCCAGACAACCAAACATAAGATCAGGTAGCGCCTGCCCCACCACATGACGGGCAGACACCGGAGCCGGTCGTTCCGCACTAACCACCAAACCCGGCGGTGCCGTCACTCGAATCGCCTGCAGAGAAGCTTGATTATTTGGGACTTGTGGTGTTAGTAATGCTCGTATGCCAAATGCAGCGTAAGCGGCGGTGTAGTTCAAGGGGCAGTTTATGCCTTTGTTGATCGCCGGTGATGAGCCGGTCAGATCGACTTCTATATGTTCATCACTGATCACCATGCGTGCACACAATTTAATTGGGCTGTCGTAACCATCCATCGCAAGCTCGCTGTGATAGACACCATTGGGGGCTAGTTTTAGCGCGGCTTTAGTGCCCTGGGTTGAGCGTTCGAATATAAACTGTGACAGTGCATCAAGATCAACCAGACTATATTCCTGCATTAGTTCAATCAGTCTTTCTGTACCGGTGTCATTGCAGCTAAGCAAAGACAAAATATCTCCGCGCGCCTCATGTGGCACCCGTGAGTTTATTTCAACAATTCTTAATAGATCTTCATTAATTAGCTGACCATGCCGAAGATGCATGACGGGGAATGTAACGCCTTCCTCGTATACAGTTTGCCCCTCAGCGGACCAACCCAAACCACCCACATCAACCACATGACTGGTCGACGCCAGATACGCCACTATGTTTTCACTGATGAAAACCGGAGTCACTACAACAAAATCAAAAACATGGCCTGCACCCACCCAGGGATCATTAGTCACCAGGACATCACCTTGAACCAGCGTTGCAGCAGGAACAACATTCAACATCAGATTTACGGATGCGGCCATCGTGTTGACATGGCCTGGTGTTCCGGTTATCGCCTGCGCCAACATCTCACCCTGCGCATTAAATACACCGGCCGATAAGTCTCCGGCTTCACGAACAATAGCCCCGAACGCCGCACGCATCAAAGCGTTTGCCTGCTCTTCACAAACCGAGATTAAGCGGTTCCACAGAACATTTTTGGCGACGTAATCAAGTTGCGTGGTGCGTAGTGATTTTTCTGATGCGAAGGAATTCACTATTGTCTTCGCTCCAGTATCAAGTGGCCATGTTGCGACTGGTAAACACACCACGCTTCAGGCACTACTGTAGTAGTTTGAGATTCAGAAACCACCAACGGGCCTTGCAGAGCCTCCCCTTTCAGGTTTGGTCTGGGTATCACTCTGGACTTGCAAAAACTTCTACGGTGTTGATCGTAGACATCACGAACTATTGGCTTTACGTTTGTAGACGCGGGATCAGAATCGCTATCAACCGCAGACGGCTTTGACGCAGAGCGCTTCTGTGGATCACACTCTTGCGCCTTTACACTTAAAGACACCAGCTCAACAGCTATATGCGCTAACGTAAATCCGGCTGACGCCTGATACTGATCTTTGAATTTTTCTTGCGCGCCAATCAATGCAGATTGCAGATTGCTATCGTAGTGCAAAGGGATGCGCAACTCCAAACCCTGACCGCGGTAACGCATTTCAGCCATTATACTAATTGAAATCTTGTCTGACTGTACCGCCTGCGAAACCACATCACTCACATAGGCTTGTGCAGTTTGCAAACGAGCATCAAGATGTTTAAGGTTGATTGAGCCAATCGCTTCAATTACTGACAATGCAGTTTCGAACGCGACTGGTGAACGAAGGAACCCAACCGCCGACCCGACACCCGCATTCGCAGGCACGATAATACGGCTTATACCCAGCTTCTCTGCTATTCGTGCAGCGTGCAATCCACCACCACCGCCAGACACCAGTAGATCAAAACTCGCCACATCAAGACCCAGTTCAATCCCGTGCACTCGTGCAGCATTCGCCATGGTTTCGTTAGCTAGTTCAATTACACCAGCGGCAGCCTCTTCTACGGTAGTAAAATCAAGTGGCGTCTGTATATTCTTTGCCACCGCAACTTCAGCACGCTGCGGTGCCAGTTCAATCATGCCATCAGCAAACCCTGCCGCGGCAATACTGCCGGTCACAACATGTGCATCGGTGACGGTCGGGTCCTCTCCCCCCTGGTTGTAGGCTGCCGGTCCGGGTTCTGAACCCGCACTCTGAGGGCCGGTTTTTAACCGACCCAAACTATCAACAGTCGCAATTGATCCGCCACCCGCCCCGATCTCTACCAGCTCAACAGCGGGAACTTTGATTGGCAGGCCGCTGCCTTTTGTATCACGCCAGGCCCTTGCGACTTCAAAGCTCCGGGAGGTTTGTGGCTGACCATTTTCAATGAAGCATATCTTGGCTGTCGTGCCGCCGATGTCCAGAGAGAGCGCTTTATTAGAATTTACTTCTCTGGCAACGTGGGCTCCTAAGGCCACACCGCCAGCCGGGCCGCCTTCTACCAGTCTTACGGGAAAACGTTTAGCCTGGTCGATAGTGGTAAGTGCACCGTCAGAGAGCATCATCAGGAATGATCCGTTGAATCCCTTCTGCCTTAGCTGAGATTCCAGACGACTGAGGTAATGCATCATCAACGGACGCACATAGGCATTAGCACAAACCGTTGAGAATCGTTCGAACTCACGTATCTCACCAGCAACTTCAGCGCTTTGGCAAATCGTTACCTGATCATCCAGCTGCGAACGTAATCGTGATGCAACATATTTTTCATTGGCGTTGTTGCGGTAGGCATGCAGAAAACCAATGGCAACCGCTTCAACTTTGTATTTAACCAGTTGTTGGCAGACGGAATCGATTTCAGAATCGATTGGCTCTTTAAACACATCACCGTTTGCCAGCGTACGTTCCTGAAGACCAATTCGCAAAGGGCGCGACACCAGCGGCTGTGGCATTTCGATGTTTAGATCGTATTGATCGAAGCGTTTTTCATTGCGCATTTCCAGTACATCACGAAACCCGGCTGTGGTAATCAGCGCGGTGTTTGCACCACGGCGTTCGATGAGAGCATTAGTCGCCAGAGTGGTCCCGTGTACTACGCTGTCAACCTCACTAAAATCAGCGGAAATTCGATTAAGGAGTTTGCTTGTACCCTCTAGTGCAGCGGTTTCCGGAGCACTCGGGCTGGTCAGTACTTTAATTGACCACAGGCCGGACGCAGTTTCCGCCACTATGTCGGTGAAGGTACCCCCAATATCAATAGCCAGCTTCAACATTCATATAAAGTACGTACTTTATATTTATGTGTCAACAAATTAGATTAGCCGGGCAATTTTATCGAATATTGGTAGCCCGCGAACACCTGCCGCTTTCCGTTACAATCGATATTAATCTGCCGTTATCGGGCCTCTCTAAGCCAAAAACAAAGGAGCGAACACCATGTCAATTCCAGAAGATCTGGATCAGGAAAAACTAGCTGAAGCTGCGCTGGCCATTCTTTCGTTAAGTAGAATGACCGATCAATTCGGTGCCACGGCCTGGAAAGGCATTGATTGGGATGTGATGAATTTATTATTTGAAAAAGGATGAATAAGTGACCCTGTAGGCAAACAAAAATCCGTGGGCATATCCGAAGAAGGGATAAAATTAGCCGATGAGTTCCTTGCAAAACATTTTGCAAAGTAGGTTACTTCAGACACACACCACTACAATAAACAGACACATAATCATGGTCGTGGTCACTGGTGTTTACAGATCTTGATAGCCCCCCAAGGTGTTGCAGAACCGCTTCCCGCAACTCTTAAGAGATCTAGTAACAACGAGGGGCCGGGTTTACCTCCCGACCTCAGCGTTTCTGTAATCTATAGGGGCAGCCATCATACTAACCGGCTAATAATCGAGTTGCCCCTGGAATCCAGTGATGATTATGAACAACTCACAGACAGCCTGGTGCCGGACCCATTTGCGACGGGTACCTGAACCGCTGTAACAAGACCGTTACCGTCCACAATCTGGTTGCCAGAGCCTGTCAACTGGCCATCGCTAACCCGAATCGCTGTCCACGAACAGGCACTACCTACAGACGGCTTGAACAGCTGAGTATTTCGCGGCGTCACATCAACGGTTTGGATAGACGACAAAGATCGCAACGTAATTTCGTATTGATTAAGTTCGTCAACAATAAGCTCTCCGAATGCATAGTGAGGCACTGACCATTCAAGGTTGGTTTGATAATTATCATCACCTTCGGTTGGTGGATCAATACGCCCGGAACCGGTTGCATTGTGTAGCGCAGGAAAACTTAGTGTGTTTGAGTAGCGCCAGTCTCCCTGGACAAATTCAAACAGGTTTTCGTTTGCAGCTGAGTACGCCATCCACATATGATCAACACCAGCTTGCGCGGTAGCCGTATAGGCAACTTTACCATCTCTGAGTGCTGCAAACGCCGGGCGCCCTTGTGTTTGCCAGTCAATAGTTGAATCAGCCTTACCAAAATCCATTGTTAAATAAGCAAAATCATCACCGGCACGACGCACTACCTGCTCGTAGTGATTCATCCAGTCCCACACTCCTGTAGGCTGATCACCGCCTTCACCATAACGCTGGATCGACTCGGAATACAGCCCACGATTCACTATTGGAAGGTTATTGTCCTGACTGCCAAACAAGCGGACAAAGTTGCTCATAAACAGTTCACTCGTCGCATAATTCATCATTGGCTGACTAGCGTAGATTGCAGAAAAAACTGACGGATAATGCAGCCCCATACTGACTGAACCAGATGCCCCCATGGAGTTACCATAGGCATGAATCAGGTTGGTATCAATGTTAAAATCGGGATTATCGATCGCTTCCTGGATCGCCTTCATGACACGCTGCTGAGTAAAGTTTTCAACTGCACCACTAAGCGGCGTGTCTCCGTCCCGCTTATAGTCATGATCACGAGCATATCCGTACCACCAGGTATGGTGTGTGCCCTGACCTGCACCTGGATCAATTGGAATAAGTTGAATGTTTTGTGCCTGAAAAGGCACCTCTGCGGGAATTCCCGGTAGAGAACCAAAGGCATGAAGCTCAAGCTGTAATGGATAAGACAGCGCAGGATTATAATTGTACGGTAGCGCCACATAGTAGTTATACGCATACCCGTTTAATGTCGGGTTCCAGTTCTGATAGTCCATGTATTGAGTATAAAGACGACTCTTGTCACCCGTAGCTGTCAGCACCGGTTGCGGTGTACCGGTAAATTCCTGCACAGAATCAGCATTCTGCCCAGAGATAATCGTTGTATTTTCCAATCCGTTCAAAACAGTCGTCAACGCATAGTGTGCGGTGCCGGAGTTTTCACTGGTGTGTACAAATAGTCCAGTGCTATCAGATAATGGTGTACCCAAATCTTCGATAACAAGATGGGCGGGTATACTGAAAACTGCGTTTTTATTGACTGTAGTGTCACTGCCAAGGGGGCCCCAGCGGCTTGTCAATTGGGTGGCAGATCCTATATTTTCCGCTGTAATTGGTTGATCAGAGCGGTAAACGTGGTAACCAACACTTGGTTCAAGCTCATCCCATGTGATGAATGTCTGTCCGCTACGATGACCCAGCACAAGCCCTGACGCAGAATCTGGAAGCGTGCCAGTGCTATCGGGCACATCGGGATCTGAACCATCACCCGTATCATTGGTGCCACTCCCCTCATCCGGATCAACAGCAGAATCGTCAGGATCGGCAGTGTCAGTTCCATCACCACTACCTGAATTATCGGTAGTGTCCGGATTATCGGTGGTGGTATCCGGATTATCAGTGGTGTCCGGATTATCGGTGCCACTATCAACCGGAAGAGCATCGCCGGAATCAGGGTTGGCATTATCCCCGGTATCTGTGGCACCGTTGCCTGTTGAACTGTCACCAGTTGCAGCACAAATTCCATCACAGGGGACGTTAACACCGGAGTCACAAGCGCTCAGAGAAACAGCAAACAGCGCAACAACAAACCAGATCAGTTTCATGGATATCCTACGGGAGTATTTTACGGTAGCAATAAGGGCACAAAGCGCACAGTCCAGAGTGTCCTTTTGAGTACTGGCGTTGAAACCATGCACAAATTGCGCACACCCTGGACTTACACAATTAAAAGATCGTAAACGCGAAAATAAGGCGTTAGATGATTGTCAGATCATCTTTCATGGGATCAGTTCTTGTGTCATGCAAATCTCTGTAAAAATTAAGATTATGCATACGTGCTGGTTATCAGGCAACCCACCCGCCGTTGGCTCATATGAGCCGCCACGAGTGGCCAGTTCTTTGCCTTCTTATGTAATTCCTGACGGGATATCAGTTTCGCTGGCGCTATGGACTTCGATGCCGACTACGCAGACTCCCTATTGAACAATCCCATAGATCCACTGTCTATCCGACTAATGCTACAACAACTACGATGGCGGCACGGGCAAGCCACCATCCATAGCCAACCCGGATACACCAGTTTCACAACCAATTAACGCGGTAATCTCGTTAGCGAATGAAATCACTACGCATCAAAGTGTTCCTGGGCGTACTTTGCGGACTGTTGCTGGTGACAGCAGTGGCAGAAATACTACTGTATCGCCAGGCAGCATCATTCGCGGAAAAAGAGCTGTTCAGCAGTCTTAGAAAGTATGCAGTTGCTCTTGCAGACGTTGGCTATGTTGATTCCAAAATCGGATTTACACTCTACCCGGATTGGGAGAACAGATTAAGAACAAGTCCCGAAGACCGCGCACGCTTTTTTGAATTCAAAACAGAAGATGGCCAGTACATAACAGATTCCCACAACCTGGGGGGCGATAGCTTGCCAGAGGTTGGACAACATCAAGGGCAGACGTTGGTCAACTACGGCAATATTGTGCTTGGCGTCTACGAACACCATTTTGAAATCGAAGCAGACAACCAAACAGTACTGCGCCTGAAACTGGTTGTAGCAGAAAACACTGACCTGATCCGAGGTGCCAGGGATTCAACAATAAAGACACTGCTCTATTTCACGCCGTTAGCCTTAATAGCAGCATTCCTGATAAGCCTTGCACTCACCACTGCAACACTGTCGTCTATCTCACGATTCACAAAGCGGGTTCAGTCCTACAACAGAACAGACAATAGATCGCGCTTTGATCTGAACTCGATTGACAAAGAAATGAAACCATTGGGAGAAGCGCTTAACAAGTACATCTACCAGCTTAACAAGCACTCTAATCTTGAATCAAAACTGCTGGCAGACACGGCACATGAACTCCGAACGCCATTAGGCACAATGCGCAAGGAACTGGAACACCTAAAGCAAGTCAGCCACTCCCCGGCAGAACTGTCTATTCATGCAGAAAATCTGGACAGCAATCTGACCGGCCTTCAAGCCATGACCGACAACATGCTAATGCTATATCGGATAGAAAGCGGCAACTACCAACCGCGACTGGAGACGTTTGAACTATCAAAAGAAGTAGAAAGCATTGTCCGTCAGTTCAAACGAAACCAAAAAATCGAGATTGACACCTCAGGGGAGAACGTGTCGGTTTCTTCAAACCGATCTGTTATAAACCTTATCATTACCCGACTGCTCAACAACGCAATCCAGCACGCCGCCGGTAGCAGGGTATCAATCGGCTGGGAAGCAACAAATGAGATGATTGCGCTGCACGTAGATGATGCCGGTGCAGGAATACCAGAGGCTGATCGGGAACGAATCTTTGACAGGCACTACCGATTCGAAGACCACAAGCAATCAGTTAATAGTGGCACAGGATTAGGGTTGGCCCTGGTCCGCTTGTATGCAAATTCTGTTAACGCACAAACCCTGTGTGGGGATTCCCCGTTAGGAGGCGCTCGATTTACAGTCTCGTTTCCAACCGCAACCTTGACAGAAACAGAATCACCCATCAACACAGGGGATATCCCTGACATCAAAGGTGCTACCTCATGAATCTTAAATTAAACACGTTTGTTCGTCTTGCCCTGGTAGCCCTGATCTCAACCAGCACTATCAACGCGCAGTCAGACCAACAATGGTTCGGGGCAACTCCGGACGTTACCTTTGCCAAGGATCTATGGAGTGCAATGCAGCAAGCCCGCCTGGTCGGTAACAACGCGATAGAAAACGAGCCCTATATAGGCACACATCCACACGGCGCAATACTCGAGTCTTCGATAGACACAATTACAGTTAAGGGTGCCACCAATACAGTAGTTACAAAACGCAGTTATCGCGGCAACGGCGCTTCAATCGAGGCAGTCTCAGCAGACCGGGCCGCATTCCTTGAAGATATAACCGTCATGTTCAAACGCGAAGACGGCTACGACACACCCAATCAAAACTGGTTCTGGGCAAAGTACAACGCTGACGGTAGTTTGGCCGCAACGCCTAATGGAGTACAACTAGCGGGTAGAATTGCAAAGGGAAAGCCCAAAGGCTGTATTGCCTGCCATCGGAAAGCTGAAGGGAATGATTACTTGTTTATAGATTAACGCTGACATGCCCACGATAAATTCAAACGTTCAGCAATACCATGAAAACCAGAAAAGCTGATTGTTTTTGCGGTGCCGCCCGTCCATGGTCTTGCGCGGTGCACGGTAGACCATATGACTATTGTGTCAGACAGCGGGCCGTGTACAAACTGTTCCATGCGCTCTTTCCGCTTGTGACCAAGTGACCTTACAACACACACATCACGCGGCGCCCCCGCGGCTTTCATGAATATGGAAAATTCAATCAACCAGTTTGTCTGGAAATACAGCGCCAGACAGCAAATGTTACTCGTGGTAATGACACTGGCTTACTTCCCCACACTGTATATATTGCTGGAACTACCCAAGATAATCATTAATCAGGTTATTGGCAGTAACACCACTTATCAGTTCCTTGATCTGAATCTGCAAGCGGAAACTGCGCTGATCTTACTAACGCTTGCCTCCCTCTTGCTTTATTTGTTGAACGCTTCGATCAAGCTCGCGATTAATATCAGAAAGGGTGTCATAGGCGAACGGCTCATCCGACGGCTACGATATACACTGCTTGAACACTTGTTACGGTTTCCGGTTCAACGATTTCGTGTAGTTTCCCAGGGCGAGCTGATCTCGCAAATAAATTCTGAAACCGAAACCCTGGCAGGTTACATCAGTGAATCCGTCACTTTGCCGTTATTTCAGGGCGGCACCATGATCACTGTTTTATCTTTCATGTTTGTTCAAAGCGTTTGGCTAGGGCTGGCGGCAATAGCACTGATACCCATTCAGATATTCGTCATTCCAAGGATGCAGCGCAGGATAAATGTACTCAATCACAAACGAGTACGCCAGGTAAGAAACTTTTCAGAATATATTGGTGAGACAGTTAGTGGTGCGCAGGCTATACGGATACACGGAGTACAGCGATACGTATTGTCAGGATATTCATCACAGCTGAGCCAATTGTTTGATGTTCGATTAAAGTTGTTCCGCCAGAAGTATATGATCAAGTTTGTTAATAACTTTATCAATCAGCTAACGCCTATTCTGTTCTATATGATTGGGGGTCTATTAGTCATCAGGGGGCACTTAAGCATCGGTGCACTGGTCGCCGCAATTGCCGGACATAAAGACATGGTGGCGCCATGGAAGGAATTGCTCAAGTACTATCAAATGCAACAGGATGCAATAATAAAGTACGAACAACTGGCGCAACAGTTTACGATTGACGAATCTGATGAGTCAGACTACTACGCTCAAGTACCAGCCCGGCAAGCTATAGAGCTTTTTCCGCTAAAACTGACAAACGTGGTCACAGAGGAAGATGGCAAAAGAGTACTCACCGGCTTCAACCTTACTGTGAATTCCGGTGAGCACGTTGCTATCATCGAACCTGAATCCTCAAAGCGGCAGCATATCGCCGAAATCGTTTTAAGCTTGCGACAACCTGCGTATGGTAGCGCCTGGCTTGGCAACAGCCCTTTAATGGAAGTACCGGGCCGCGTGAAAAGCCGCCGACTTGCATTCCAGCCCTCCGCTCCACCTATTTTTAATATTTCAGTTTACGAAAACATTCTACTCAGTATAAAACACGTTCCTCAAAACCCGATGCCAGATAATGAACGCACAGAATCTGAACTCGCTGGCAATAGTATTGATCCTTTCAACGGCAAATGGACTGATTTTGATGACTACCAGTTTAAAAGCGACGACGAGCTTAATGATTGGTACATTCAGGCGATAGAGGCGACCGACGCAGATCTGAGTGTGATTAGAAACGGGTTGTTCCAGTTTCTGGCAGAAGATCATGAATCAGAACAGGCAAACAAAATTGTAGAGGCCCGCCCGCTCATCTACGACGCCATGCTCGACAATAATATTGCTGTCCAGAGCTTTGATGAAAAGGAATGGTGTTACGGCCTGTCTATCGCTGAGAACCTTGCTTTCGGAAAAATAACCGATAACAACACGTCACCCGGAGAGGCGATTTATTCAAAAAACGTCGCCCGTATTTTGTCTTACAACGGGTTTGATCATATCGTCGAGCAAATTGCCAGGCAGATCGCAACGATGATTATCCGGGGCCTGTCATCAGAGCTAACCCGCGAGCACACTATGCAGGTGTTTAAACTTAGCTCAGAGAATCAGGCTGAAAATATTGTAGTGAATGCCCGCTCTATTCTAAGCAAACCTTCAAGCCAACTCGCAGAGCATGATCGCCACTTTATGCTGCTATTGTTTCTTAACCTGGTGCTTGACGATCATCCCGGAATCCAGCTTCCCGGTTCAGTCGTCAGCAGAATCATGTTCATCAGAGACGAAATAGACAATGTGATGGATCACACTCAGCGTGCTCACTTACAGCGATTCGAATATGGCCAGTTTCATCCAGGGTTAACCGTGCTGGAGAATTTGCTGTTTGGCCTATTGCAGCCCGACATTGACAACGAGTCTCTCAACACGCTACTTGATCTGATTGACCGCGTAATCAAAGAAGCAGACCTGTCCAGGGATATCATGCTGCTTACACTTCGAAGCGCTGCAGCAGGAATTTCCGGCTCGCGCCTGTCGGCGACCTCCCGACAGAATTTGCCTCTGGCCAGAGTGCTAGTAAAAAAACCCGAACTCATTGTATTTAACGATGGTCTTAACGCCTATGAGGAGACAGAACAGATCAGAATTAAAGAAAATATCCACCAATTACTTCCTGAGACATCGATAATCTGGCTTACCAGTAAACTTGAAGATCATAGCCGGTTTGACCGTGTACTGGACTGCACAACAATTCGCTAATACTTCATCTTGCTTTGATTTTTCAAACTCAAGCGTTAATCTGCTGACTTAAAATTATTGGCTGTCTTAAAAACATTTTTTCAGCATTACTTTAACCATGATTAATAAAGCCTTAACCTCATGAGTGCCAAATTTCGCTTCAAGTAAGTTCGAATTGATCGCTATAGGAGAGTGCTTTTCTTATATGTCGACTTTCAGGATTTTTTTCAGTAAAACCACCAGTTGGAAATCAGCCTGTTAGCCCCATATTTACCAGCTACCTCCGCCCACCTTAAACAGGGAGTATCTCTATTGACCCGGCGACTAATACTTGGCCTTTCACTCCTTTTCTCTGCAGGACTTGCTATGGCAATTGAAGAACCAGCTTACACCGTAATCGAGAAATCAGGTGAATTTGAATTACGAACTTATGATTCAAAAATTGTTGCAGAAACATTCGTATCCGGTGACATGGACGAAGCATCCAGCGCGGGATTTAAACTAATAGCGGGCTACATATTTGGCAACAATACGTCCACCACCGGTGCCAGCGAAAAGATCAGTATGACTGCACCGGTTGCAGTAGAACCTCGGTCTGAGAAAATTAGTATGACAGCCCCGGTCAGTATGGAAAATACAGACGGACGCTGGCGCGTCCATTTCGTGATGCCATCCAGCTATACAATGGAGTCTCTGCCAAAACCAAATAATAATGCAGTCACACTGCGTGAGGTGCCCCCGACACGATACGCCGTCATCAGGTTTAGTGGATTAGCGAAAGATAAAAAGGTTGCCAAAAAAACCGCGCAGCTAACAAACTGGCTTAAAGACAAAGGTATTGAACCCTTGGGCTCGCCCGAACTTGCGCGCTACAATCCCCCGTGGACCCTGCCCTTTCTGCGCCGCAACGAAATCATGTTGGCCTATTGAATCAAGGCCAATAGTGCTATTGGTTATCCTGCGGACTCGCACATGCCATTCGCCTGGCGAAGCGCTTGTTGGCAAACCAGTTGTAGAAGCTGTTCAGCACAACCATAACGCCCGGAAGTGAAACCAGCCGCGCCAGATGGCGATAGTAAGGAAGTTCTGCCCAAACAATAGCAAAGGCAGGCGCACCAGTAACAATTGAACCATTAGTATCCACCACATGCAGATGTTTCATTGCTGCTTCATAGGGAATTCCGTGCTCCTCGAGCAACGCGGGGTCAGCGTGAATGTCAGACCAGTGAATGTTCTGCGCCCTATCTACACGCCGATAATGTGCAACTTCTTTTGAACACAGAGGACAGCCTCCATCGTAGAGCATTGTTACTTTTGCGGTGCTTGAATTGTTCTTGTGTTTTTCCATAGGACCCTATTACGGCATCGCTGCGTTCCTGGATCAAAAACTCAGTGACAAACCCATACACCGTTTAGCTGGTGCGCTGTATCAAACCGACACTGAAGTTCTCTGAAAACTGCTGTTTGAGTGTGGTGACAGTTGACAATTTCTTTGCGTCAGGACATATTGTTGCCTCTAAGTTCATGGATTACCTCATGTTGTTACGTTTAGTTTTCGCCGTTGCCGTTTATTTTGCCTTCGCTTCTGCCTACGCAGCAGATCCAGAATGTGTTTTCGCCTCCAGTGACCCGGACGGAGACGGCTATGGCTACGAAAATAATCAAACCTGTTTAATCACGACAAGCTCGGTGGGAGAACCGCCAGAAGCATCCGAATGTATCGATGAAAACGCAGACGGTTGGGGGTGGAACGGCAGGGCATCCTGCCAGGTTGCAATAACAGAAACCGAATGCATTGATACCGATCCGAAAGGCGATGGCTGGGGATGGGACGGCAGTACGTCATGTCGCGTAGTAGCCGCTAGCGATTCTTTTGACGAGATTGAAGAAATTAAGCAACACTTCGGGGTCCAATCCACTCTTAACGGGCGATTTAGCAAGGCTGCGGGAGTACGGTGCGCCGCGACTACCTACCTACCTGAAATTGTCTATTATTTTTATTACGACGGGACTCTACTAACCACTAACGGAGACAATGGGCTCTGGAGTACAGGCCTCTCAACGACTGATGGCAGCATGATGGTGCTTTATTTTTCTGGCCCGTACTTCAGGTTTTACATGGATAGTGAGTTCATCATGCGAGGTGATGAACGCCAGGTGTGTGAGTGGCTATAGGCATC
>JAYJMJ010302321.1:0-25569 GCA_036873875.1 Laminaria ephemera | reverse complement strand
GTGCTTTCTTTCGTACATACAGTAACAGGTATAATGTCATGCGAAGTACCAGGTACCAGGTACGTACATGCGTGCTCCGCCATGCAGTGCGGTGCTGTGCCGTGCTGTGCCGCGCTGCGCTGCGCTGTGCTTTCTTTCGTACATACAGTAGTAACAGGTATAAATGTCATGCGAAGTACCATGTACCAGGTGCCGATATGTACGTCTTCTACTCGTCATTTATTTTTTCATTGATTGTTCTCTTCGTTTTTTTTTCCCCGCAAATTACACCGGAACTGCCGATCAGAAAATGATATCGCCAGCAAGCGCACAGCACAGCACAGGGCAATCACCTCTGCACACGTAGCCTTTGGCGTTATCAAGTCGCTAGTTGCACCAAATCATGGGCCTCTTCTTTCTGCCCCCTTCACGCTTTGTTGTTTTCTTCCTTGCGTAGCGGAGCCCTTGTATTTCCTATCATAAGAAGGGCGCGCTATCTAGACTACAGGAATATGATAAATCCGGTAGCCGATATGCTGCAGGTCGTGTACAACGCACCCTCCCCTAGGGCGCCCACCCACTGCCCAACCGGGATCGAAGGCGCTAGAACATATATCTCACCGGCTCTCGTGGGTAGATCTGTCGCAAGGCTCTGTGTCGTGAGGAATGGCGGGCGATGCTTGGGTCTGTGTTTTCGATGGCCGAAAAAAGTCAGATATTTAAGCAGGAGGAGCAGGAGGTGGGCGTGGGCTGCTGTTGCGAATGCTCCCCCCGCCCTCTCGACATGTTTCTCAGGTGCGCACAACGGAACTCGTACGCCTAGTGGAGCATGCCCGGTGGGGACCCGTGGGCGGGAATCCTCCGTTGGCGGTGTGGCTGGCTGGCGTAGTCCCCTCACTGTGTCGTTCCTGACTTCTGAGTCCCTCTCGTAGAAAAAATGAGAAACGCAAATCGAAAAAACGAAACAAATCCTCCCTCGTCCAAAATCCAAAATGCACAACCGCACCAGGCCACCAAACCCACAACAACCCGTGACCTCGGCCAGCTCGAGACGGCGTGCAACGAAACAAGTCTCACGAGTTAGCGTAAACTCGTCCGCGTCTGTAGACCCCGAGTTGGTGGAATTCGGCCACGTACAGCTCTCGGAATCAGTGATCTAGCCGCCGACAGACAGTACACAGCAGACAGACAGACAGACAGACCAACAGACTAATAAAATATTGGTAGCCTGTACGCACCCCGCTATGAAGATGCTTCTTTGTCTTCCAAGGCAAAAAACGGCCTCATTATAAGAAACCCAGCCTGGGTCAGTATTCGAGTTTCTTAATAGGTGTCGTGGAACGGTACTGCTGCATACGAACTGGTTCCAGCGGCAGGCGAGACATTTTTCTTTTGAGTAGCCATGCGAATTGCTGGACGAGCACGTGTTACTCTCGCTCGAACGCCGTGTGTATACGTTCTACTTCCCGTTTTTTTTTTTTTAGTCTCACTTTTACTTTCCAGCTGCCGGACAAGCCGTGGTCATAGGTGTCCTCCCTTCTCTCCCCCCAGGTACGTGCCTTCATTTTATCGCGCAGAGGGTTCAGCATTCCCAACGCTCGTCGATTTTCATCGAATTTTGCTAGCTCACGCTCTCGCGCTTTCCGCAAGTCAATTTTTAGCACAAGAAAAAGTCCCTAAGAGTACGATTATACCACTACAGTAGATCATCGGGGACACCGATTCCCGCATATCATACCAGGTACAGTACAGGACACCTAACAAGAAACAGGGTGATGTGAACGGCAGACTGATATTTACAGGAATATAAGAAATTCGGGAGCCGTTATACTGAAGTTTGTGTAGGGCACACGCTGTCCCAATTAAGAAACCCAACCTGGATCAGTATGTCGGTTTCTAACTACTATAGTATTGGTGATCTGTCCCTCGTACTGCTGTACACGAACTGGTTGCAATGACAGGCTAAACGTTTCTCCTTTGAGTAGCCATGCGAATTGCTCGACGAGCACGAGTTAATCTCGCTTGAACGCCGTGTGTGTGCATTCCACTTTCCGTGTACACCAGTATATGGAAACTCTATAAGAAACAGGGTATTGGGAAAGGCAGACTGATATTTACAGGAATATAAGGAATTCGGAAGCCTTTATGCTGAAGTTAGTGTCGGTCGCCCCGATGGTCTAGTGGTTAACCTCGAATACTACTAGGGTTGGAGTGAGGGGTTCAAATCTCGGTATGGAGATTTTTACTTCTAGAGACAACAACTGCCGAGAGCGCTTTATGACGTGGGTAAGCACAACTCGACACGAGTCGACAAGGGAAGAAAGTGCTGAATTCTCCTCGCGATAAAAGTTAACGCGCGTACCGTAGTGGGGGGGGGGGGGAAGAACCTGCTTAGTGGTCCCGGATCTGAGTTACGGCTAGGGAGGGAGAAAGAGAAAGAAAAAGTGCGAAGATAACAGATGGGACGAGCAAAACCAAAATAAAATGTAACGCACCCTCTCCTAAATAGGAAACTCAGCCTTGGTCAGTATTTCGGTTTCTTATTAGGTGTCCTGTACTTCGTGCTGCTGTATACGGTCGGCGTCCCCGATGGTCTAATGGGTTAACCTCGTAACCACTAGGGTCGATTTCGCAGGTTCGAGCCCCCCCGAGTGCATACTCGTACTCGTAGGGACTTTTTCTTGTTCAAAACAATTGACTTGCAGAAAGCGCGAGAGCGTGAGTTCGCAAACTTCGATGAAAATCGGCGAGCGTTGGGAATGCTGAACCCTCTGCGAGATAAAATGAAGGCACCGGGGGGGAAGGGACGACACCTGTGACCAAGGCTTGTCCAGAAGCTGGAAAGTAAAAGTGAGCTTAACAAAAAAAAAATAATAACTGGTTACTGCGACAGGCGAGGCATTTATCCCTTGAGTAGCGATGCGAATTGCTCGATGAGTACCTGTTACATACTCTCACTTGAACGCCGTCTGTGTGCGCTCCACTTTCCGTACACAGCTTTATTTATGGGAATCCAAGAAAGTCGAAAGCCGTTATACTGAAGTTAGCGTAGAACGCACGGTCTCCTAAATGAATAAACACAGCCTGGGTCAATGTTTCTGTTTTCTATTAGGTTTCCACTTCTGTAAAAAAATAAGGACCCTGAATCTCCTCGCTACTCGGCAGCGGACGCAGCGAGAGGCAGCCATTGACGCACTCTCCGCACTCCGCAATCCGCACGAGCCCCGCCGAGTTGCTACTGTACTGCTGTATTGTTACTTATTATTCAGCGGCAACAACCAGGTATACCTGGTCGTTTTGGAGCCAAAAACAAGTGCAGTACCGGCCCTCTGATAAGAAGCCGAGGTATTGGTTTATGGCTAGATTTTTATATTTGAGCAAGGGCGTGTCCTACACTAACTCCAGAATAACAGCTGCCGAATTTTATCATTTCCCCGTCCGTTTTAGTCGGGCTCTTTCTTATGAGAGTGCCAGTAGTTTTATGGGTTCAAGTAAACAACACACGCCACCAGCACCGAAAACACATGGTACCTCGTAGTATACCTGTTTCTGTCCGATAATCACCGAAGGTACGTTTTGTTTTGTCCGCAGTTTTCTGCTCTTTCAACCACCAATCAGAAAGCACCAGATTTTGCAAGACGATCCACTCGTAAACGAATAGCGATATGTACACAGATGATACACAGGCATCAATACGAAAAGGGCAAGAGCCGATTCGGCAAGAGATACGGCGTGGAGGGCTGTTGTCTTGGTCGCAAAAATGAAAAAAAAGGGTTGGTTTTTGTCACTTTTGTTTCTGTTTAGGGTTGTTTTCGCGACCAAAATGAAATAGCAAAAAGAAAAATGGTATTTTAGCAAGTCCAAATTTCCTGGATTTGGCAATTCGTTGTATCGACAAACACAGCATACTTGGCACAAAAATCTCATGGTAATGCCCTTGGAATGTATTAATGCCCCTCACAGCAGCAGCAGAGAGCCAACAGCGAGCCGGCGCTCTCTGAGGAGTAAAAAATACTGGCGCAGAAACGAATCTAGGCACAGCCCATGTTCCTCAGAGGTCTGCCGTCCTTCCAGCCCAACCAAAACGCCGTGGGAAAAACTGCTGGTTGGTGATTTGTAATAGCACCAGCTCATAACGGCACCCATGTCCCATCCACACGGGACTCACGGCCCGTGTCGCCAGCCCTATCATCGCTGCCATCAATGCCACCATCTATCCTCATTATCTCCCTCTATTACTCAAGTTAGAGCGAGTCTAGCATGGGGTGATCTGGGTTGTACGACCTTGCGTTGGCGTTATTGGGCTAAAATAACAAGTGAGATACCAGGTGGCAATTATCACTTTCCACAAACTTGCAAACGAAGAGATAGGGAAATGTCCAGAAAAATGTTTGGCAAATATATGGCTATTTTGGCAAGTCCAAGCTATACCACAAACTTGCCAATTTGGGGAAAAAAACTTTCCAAATATGTGTCGTTATTCGAAACGGCCCTTAGCTTGGCGCTCCCACTCCCCAACCGAAAGCTAACCCTAATCCTAACCCAGGCCGCCACCCCGATCGTCATGCACGCGCGCCGTGCGCGGTTGCCGTCGATGAAATCGGTGGCATTGGCGCCGAAAACAAAGTTTGATCGTTTTTGTTTCCGTCGCTGCGTTTTTCACTTGTTCTGTATCCAGACTATACCTGGTTTTGGCTTCTAAGTGACTAGGTAGGCCTGTTTTTGGCATTAATCATTATTTCATAACAGTGTGTTTTTGTGTTTTCAGTTGTTTGCTTTCCCCTCGAACTACTGTCCGCGCCTTCTTTTGTGATTCACGGACACTGCCCGAGTAGGCGTTTCACAGAACGGCGACCAATCAGCTTTACGAGAGTTAAATTCGTACTCTGACTGCTTCTGCGACGGTATGTATAGTCGGCATTTAAATTAACCCCTTGCGGGCCCCAGGACAAAAAAAAACCCAAAATGTATGACGATTACGGCATCGGCCTTACGAATCAGGTCGAGCTGCTGGGGAAGGGTGTGTGTCCTAACTGCACTTCAGAGGGAAAGCATTGCGAAAATACTGACGATTGGAGCATCGGCCACGCAATAGCCTTTACGGTGTTCTCAACCCACAAATCGTGCCAGATAAAGTACCAAATATTTTTATTTTTTTTAGGTGGTCCGCACAGTTTTCTCAGTTTTTCCAAAACGCGCGGCGAAGCCGCGCTCAGGTCGCAGCCTTGGCCTGGGTGAGGGTTGGGGTTAGGGTTAGGGTTGGGTTGGGTCGACACCCTCTCGCGATGTGTAAAAAAAAACACAAAACACGAAAACCGGCCTAAAAACCTCTATAAAGTAAAATATATTTGGTAGTTTATGTGGTATGATTTTTGGGTCAAAGACCGGTAAAGGCGCCTCCAGCCACGCTTCGTGGCTCGGGTTACTGGGGTAGGGGATGTATCTGAAGTGCAGGGTGGGGACAGGTGTGGCACGCGCGCATCCTGGTGACACTTGCACCTGTTGCACGCTCTACCTAGAAGATTGACAAAACCGCACGTGCGCACTTTATAGGTCGCAGTTCCTGGGTCCCAATAAGGTTAAGAGTGGAGTTGTGAGTTGGCTGGAGTTAGCGGCTCCGTAGTTATTGGTTGGGTAGCGAGGGTAAGCCAACCAGCTGACTGTAGTCTTTCTCGATATAAAGTAAATTGAGAGCCACAACCGCACCAGCCAGGTACACAAACACAGAACCCCGCTTACTTCAAGGAACGAATGGTAACACCTAGCCAGCCAATAGCTAGTCGGCGGGTTATAGTCAGCCAACTCACAGCTAAAGGTGGTGCCTTGTCGTAATCACCTTGTCAGGAACCGGGGAGGTTTGGCCGAGGACAATGAGGCCTACTTGGCCCCGTCCGGTGGGAAGGCCGATGATGGCGACGGCGGGAGCTCGGGAGGGGGGGCGGCCGCGAATCGAACGAGGGAGACGGCTGCCAAGCGGGCGAGAGACCTCGACCGGAACCTGAAACAGGTTAGTACTACTGTTATTTATTCGAAGTAGTACTTGATACGAACTGTGTGGGAGTGATGATTTTTAGTAGGAGCGGAACCAGAAAGCTGTTTATTTTGTAGTGTGGTGTTTTATACTGTGTACGCCTACAGTATATGCCCACGACCAAGCAATAACCTAGTAGGAACGCAAGACTCACTTCTTGGGGGACGCAAACACGTTTGGATTGAGAAATCGTGCTCAGCGGCTAGCGCTAAGCCACATCCCATATAATAGCCTGTGGTCGAGGTCAAGGTTGGTGTCACAATAAAGGCCTTGCTCAGACTGGGTGTCTCTTGTTGGCGGGCCCGAACTGTAGTTATTTCAGAAATAGTGTACACAGATCATATCTCTTTTTTACAGGGTTAGCTTTACTTTCCAGCTCATATCGTAGGAGGTTTTACCCTCAGCGAACTTCTGAACAAGCACTGGCGAGCAGTCGAGAGGGGGGTGGCCGCGAATCGAACGAGGGGGGCGGCCGCCAAGCGGGCCAGAGACATCCCACGGAAAATGGAAGAGGTTATTTTTGCTGTTGTTAATACGAAATACAATGGTAGTGCTGTACTCTTCTGTTTGTGAGTAGTGATTTCAGTAGTGGCGTACGCATACAGACAGGATTTCTGATTTTGCTTTAATTTCTTGTCTGATGTACGACTTGCTTCAGTTCGGCGTATCTTTTAGGCTTGTTTGATTTTGTTTCCTGAGGTGTTCTTCCACTTCTGAGTGATTGGAGCCTGTCCCGTGACCACGGACTAGGATATGGCGATGAGTTAATGTGAGACCAACAACAACAGCAGCTGTTTTTGATATATACGAGTATCACTTTTTCTTTCCAGCTCAACTCGAAGGAGGTCTTACCCTCAGCGGCCTTCTGGACATTGCGTGGCAACGGATGCCTGAGTAGTGACTTCACTAGTAGCGTATGTTTTGCTCTTTTTCATACATCACTTTTGCTTCCCAGCTCAACTCGTAGGAGTTTTTTCCCTCGCCAGCCTTCTGTGCTAGCCGTGGTCACGCGTTTATTCCCTGTACGCACCCCGCTGCGAAGAATATTTTCAGACATGGGGCTAAAAGCCAGGGCTTTTCGCACTTCAGAAGGTTTAAAACACCTCGCGGGTCGAGCTCGGTCGGGTCAGGACGCGCTCGTAGTCTCAAGGGGCGGCCTAGGAGTTTTTTTCAACGCTCAGGGATCGAGTTGGGTCACCCTGGCCGGACCCGACCCGCGAGAAGTGACCCGACCCGTAGAAAACCCTGCTAAAAATGGCCTCTTACTTCTGGCGCGACCTTGCCTCGTTACTTGCTTGGTGGTGAGGAGGCAATAGTGCCCCCTACTTGCAAAACGAAGTGCGCGTTGCAAGTACTGCGCGAGTGAAACGAGGAGTGTAGTGACGAAAAACTAAAGCTAGAGCAAATGCAAAACAATCGATATTCGTGTTTAAAATGGTGAAGATATTAATTCGAGTGCGGAACCCACATACCTTGTACGACAAAACGTACACGTGAGAAATAATCTCGAGGGCTCGCACGTCAACAAAGACGTAGACTCGCTGACTCGCGTGATGGAGAATGCATTGGGTAGGCATGTCGGAAAATACGCTGGCATCATGGTGAGCCTTGCAACCGACGGACCAGACGCTTGCTACGATATAGAGGTAGCACTGTTCTGGCTGAAACGTTTTTCTGAAAAACGTGGCTCCTTAGCCCCAAACCGTCGGAATTTCATATATATATATTTTTTTGGAAAATGTATTTCGTTGTATACCTGGGCCATGGGATTGTCCATCGGGGAGAACTTTTTCATTTTTCTCGAAACCAGTTTTTGGGTGAGGTATAGAGCTCCTCCAGTGAGGAGCCTCAGAAAAAAAATGGTGGCACCTCTACCGTAGCGTGCGTCACCACCTACCCACGCAGATACCCCCCGGTGTGGAGGGAAGGCACAAAAGTTTCCTCAGTGTACCTGTTGGAGTTTCTAGCGACGTGTGCTAGAGCAGGGGACAGCACCGTACTTTTCTCGCCCCAATAGCCGGCGTTGGAGAAAATATGTAAGCCAAGCCCGATGCATAGTTCCATTGGCTAGGGTTCTCTAACGAATGATACTGTCAAATTCAAATCGAATCCGAAGGCTTTGGGAGCTCCCCAGCTGAGGAACCCTGTCAGTGGGAAATGCCGTGATAATGCCAGTAAACGCCCCCGGGGCGCTATTTTCAGCGAAGACGGGCATAACCCGGAGTGAACGGCTCTTTAGTTCAACAAAAATGCGGAAAACGCCCCCGCCACATAGAAAACGCCCCGGGTTCCCTTTTCCCGCTTGGATAATCGTAACGCCCAGGGGGGCGTTTACCAGCACTACTACGGTACTTGGAATTGGTAGGGAACAGTTTTTGCAGTTCTTAAAAGCGTTACAGTAACCCCTTCAGACTTCCACCCATGTTTTGGGAGACAACGTGCTTAGAATACAGATGGGTAGTTGTTGCAGTAGATAAAGGGTTAACAGCAATTTAATGGTCGTGTTACTAACTTTCGGGTGTACCGTTTTGCGTTCAGCCGCGTACAGGTAAAGTGTTGAATTTTGGTTCACCGAGCGAGCGTATACCGTCGTTTATATTTTCCGTTGCCGTGCCGACGTGTAGCGTGAAGCCGCGTAACCGTCCAGCCTTATGCCGTAGAACCTGCTGTACTCCGCACTATGGAGGCCCGTTGGTTGATGCTAGCTTATGTTGTAGGGCTGTACGTTGGTTGGACCTCACGACTATTTACTCTTTGGTAGTCGACGGCAGCCAACTACACGACTATTTTCGACCAATACTGGCGTGCGAGGCAAGCCAAAAAAGCTTCCCCGGGCCGCGGGGGCGTGGCGGGAGGCGCTCCCTAAGGGAAAAGGCCTCTCCTGCGGCAAAAATACGCCATTAATTGTTGGCTTCACTTACGCACAAAAAACATGATAATCACACACGCCTTCCCACAAACAAACAAACCCAAGTACAGTAGGGGTCCCTCTATGGCACCGGTGTGTGCCGGCCGGCATTTCCGGCACTACAGCGGCAACCGGCGCTACTCCTCATACTACCGCTGGTGGTTGGTCCAGACACGCAATTTCACAAGCACAATAGCGGGCAATCGGCACTACTCAACCGTCGCTATAGAGGGACAACGACTGCTGTAGTCAGATAGTTGGGACCGCTGCAGCTGCCTCTTTTACCTACTGGTTGCCAACTACAGGAGTATCTGTTAATAATCGGCGACTTAGTCTTCTGACTCACAATCCTACCATATTGGCGTCTGTTGCCCAAGTGAGAATGGCGTAGAGCTATATACTAGAGAGCACTGTATTGCACACGATAGACGAATCTGGTGCGCATTTGCTTGTTGTTTAAATGCCGGCGGTTCGATTATATGCTGCGTGTGGGTTTTTTGTATTCAATACAGGGTTTCCCTGTGCAAGTTTTCTTGGTGACATTTTCCGGCAACGATAATTTTTCCAGTGACGGCAATGCCCCGCCTTTTTTACCAAAACAAAACGCCCAGTTTTGTTATCGCGTTTCCAGCAAATAATCCTAACTTTTTCCGGTTAAATTCTTAACGTAAACAACTACATTTTTGTTTACATCCGAGTAGCCGGAGAGAAGTTGCTCGTTTTCACAAGCCAGCTTTTGCTTTTCTAATCAGCGACAGCAACAGATAGCGCAGGCGCATGCGGCATCTGTCGCACCCCCCGTTCCTGACGCTTAGCAGCATCCTGTTCCTGCTACTAGCGTCGCCGCCGCAGCATGCGGGTAGGGTTTGTCTTGTCTTGTGTGTCGTGTCCTCGCAAGCTCGGTGGCTGTTTCGATCTCTGCAAACTTGCTCTGCTGTTTGGGGCAGAATTGGGTTGCTTTGTAGGAGGCCACCCTTCACCTTTCTCGATTTCGGCAGCCACCGCGCCCGCGACAGCTGAAAACCAACAGCATCGTGTTTTTACTATTTAGGCCGCCGCCGCACCTAACGGGAGGGGCTTGTCTTGCATCGTGTTTCGTGTCCTAGCCAGCTCGGAGGTTGGGAAAGAACTGGTGTGATCTTTATGAAACTGCTGTGCGTTGAGACGGAACATGATTGCTTTGTGACAGGCCACCTCACGTCGCGACCAAAATGACGGAAGCTGTCGCACCCCCGATAGCCGACAACCAGCAGCATCGCGTTTCTACTGCTGATGTCACTGCCGTAGCAGATGCGGGTAGTCTGTGCTGTGTGTCGTGCTCCAGCCAGCTTGTTGCCTTCAGAACCAGTGGGATACGTACCTTTCTCCAGCTTCGCTTCTCTCTTGCAGCTTGCTTCCATTTTTTTGTTTTCCGCACAGCCTGGAAAAGCGTAGTGTTTTTCTAACTGAGAAATACCACCCAGAAATATTACTGGGTTTTTCGGGTGAACCCTTCATTAAGAGTTAAATTAAAGTCATTGAAGGTATTCGAAGTATCTTTGGCGAAAAAATACGGAAACGTCACTCTCTCTCTCTCTGCTGCGCCCCTGGTACGATGCGTTTTATTGGGGTTTTCAAACCACTGGAGTCTTTTCTATGTCGAGAAAAGATATAATGCCACTCTCTCGCCCGACACGACCGAACGCGTGCTGCTATAGAGGGAGCACTGTTTGGCCCGACTGTTTCTAAGTGACGGGGCTGCTTAACCCAGAAACTACCTAACATCGTTGGATTGCCATCTGTGATTTACAGCATTTTTCGTTGTATACCTAGGGCATGGGATTGTTCATCGGATGGCACTTCCACATGTTCCCACAATCAATGTAGAGCTCCTTCAAGTGAGGAGGCCCAGAAAAATCATATGCACCCCTGAAGCCTGCTACGGTACAGATGGACGTGATGTTTCTGAAGCTTCTTGCTTCAGGAGCTCTTATTCCTCTACCGAAAACTTACCTCGAGAAAAAATGAGCGCGCAACTCGATGAACGATCTCATGCCCCACTATTTCGTAAACAAGGAATGGGATTCCAGCGGTATTGGGGTAGTTCCTCGGTAAGGGAACCACGTCAGTTGGAAGCAGTATGCCCAAAATATGCTACCCTTATCGTAGAATGTGTCCCCCACCGTAGCTTACGCCGCCCGCAACCCCAATGGCTGGAAGCGCACCCATAGCTCTCATCTTCGTTTGCGATACAGAACACGGAATATTGTGGCCCCCATCAGACCGTCTGGCGACGGCGGACGGTGGTGGTGGTGATGTTGGTGGTGATAGTGTTGGTGTTGGTGTTGGTGTTGTTTTGTTAGTGTGTTTTGGTGTTCTTGGTGGTGTTGGTGGTGCTTGTGGTGTTGGTGTTGGTGGTGGCAGCGGCGGCGGGGGTGGTGGTGGTGGTGGTGGTGTTTGTGGTAGTGTTGGTGTTGGTTGTGTTGGTTGTGTTGGTGGCGCTTTTGGTGGTTGCGTTGATTGTATTGGTGCTAAGTGTTGTTGGTGGTTGTGGTGATGGTGATGGCGGTGGTGGTGGCGGTGGTGGCGGTGGTGGCGGTGGTGCTGTTATTGTCGTTGATGTTGGTGGGCGGGGTGTTGGTGGTGGTGTTGTTGGATGGTGGTGATGGTGTCGACGGCGGCGGCAGCGGTGGCGGCCGCGGTGGTGGTGGTGTTGATGTTGGTGGTGTTGGTGCTGGTGGTTATGGTGCTGTTGGTTATGGGTGGTGGTGATGGTGGTGGTCGTGATCGTGGCCGTGGGGGAGGGCGGGGGGTGGTCGTGATCTTGGCCGTGCTCGTAGTCGTTGTGGTTGTGGGGGTGGTGGCGGAGGTGGTAGTGGCAGTGGCGATGGTGGTGAGTTTGGCGCTGTATCATAGGAAAACCAGACGGTAATAGGCCAATAAGTGCCCGCTCAAGGATAACTATCTATGTTCTGACGGAACACGAGCGACAAGCAACTGAATAAAGCACGGGTTTCGTTGTAGGACTATGGTGCCGAAGATTTGCCGCAACTGGTGCGACAACTGTTGATAGTTTCGCCGCGTTGGAAATGCGTCATGGTACGAGAGAATATGTGTTTTGTACGAACGGAAGAAGTTTGGCCAATCAGATATATGCAGTGCAGTGCAATGAGATAGCCTTAAGGGTTACACTTCGTTCAGTTGTGAAAGCGACGACCTGCGAGCGGAGCGGGCAGTGTTGCAGAGTCAGCGCTATACGTCCAAGGTGTGATATAGACCACTGTAGTGAACAAAACAACTGGAGGAGGAGGACTTCTTGCTCGCAGGATATCGGTGCCGAAGAGGTTCAGCCGTCACCGTCGCGACGAGGGGTGGTACTATCTCCCCGGTGGGGTTACACTATCTGATGCGGCATCGCCTGGTCGTGGCCTTGGAGGATTGAACCCACTAGCTGCAACGCCAGCGGAAATCCCTATCTGACGTGTCATCGCCTGTTTGTACGATGGGGAAAACGCGTCTACTAGCGGCCAGGCCAGCGGAAACGTTTCGGAACCCGCCAATCTCATCTGCGACCAGCGCAGGGTGCGCCCTGCACTGGCGCGTGCTACTATAGGAGTATTAGCTCCTTTTGGCCACAACCTGTTGGACTGCCAGGGCTCCTCATCTGAGGATTTACCCAAGATCGTAGAATTAACACTTCTGTTTTACAGTATTATTCGTCGAACACCTACTGCAGGGCGTGGGATTGTTCCTAGGGTTGGATTTTCGTTTTTGTTCGAAGTCCTTTTTTGGTTGTGGTATATAACTCCTCAAAATGCGGAGCCTCGGAAATTCTCGGCAGCACCCCTACCATTATACTCTGCTCTCTGCCACGGTCGGGCGAATGAAATGATTTTGAACCGTATTCTGTCCCTTGAACCATACGAGCTGGTTCCATCGAAAACCAAAAAGTTCCACTTTCGCAACTTTTTTCCCTGGGTTTGAGAGTTGTAAAATGTAATATGACAGGGTTGTTCTTGGCAAAAAAACAAAATAAGGGCCTTGTTGGAAAGTATATTTTTTACGTCTAAGTGGACTTTTACATTTTTGGGGGATTTTTCGGCAACTTTGACCCGAAATAACTCACTTTTGTTTTTAAGACCCACCATGTGTGTTTTCGGCTCGTCATGAAGAACACCTCGGCCAAGTTTGGTGGTCCAACTCTCAAAAATCAGGGTGCAAGATTAACTTTAGTGGAAATGAAAAACGTGCTGCTGTGTAGGAAAACGAGCAATTTTGGTGTAAAATTGCCCCAAATTGGATCAACAAATAGGCTTAAATTAAAGTACCAGGCCTAAGGTGCCGATTGGAACCGATTTTTAGCTAAATCACATAATATGTCGACCACGGCCATTGCAAAGTGTGCCGGTGCCTTCGTATCTCGAGGCGAGCATTAAGGGGGCAATCCCGTTACGTATGAAACGGGTCCCTTTTTCTGCCATTTTTTTGCGGCGTAAAAATCACGTGATAACTTCGTTGAGATTTATGAAAAGCTTAATTTGTCTCGAGGAACGCAAGGAACGGTCCCTGCAGCTTGCGTTTGTGTGGGAAGCATGCAGTATGATACGAACTCATACATCTGCTGTATCGCACGCGCGTGTAGCTATACGGGGGGAACTGCGGCCACGCCAGCACCACCACACCCTGAGACTCCCTGTAGTCTATCATTTCAACCAGCGGTCCCGGAAGGGAAACTGCGGCGAGGGATATGGACGGTGTTCTCATAACAGTACAGCAGTACATGATACGATTAGACCATACTAAAAGCAAGACATACTATGAAAAAAAAAAAAGCAAGCACAAAGCATACTCGTACCGTCTAATATGGCATGTATCATACCAGCATGTACGTGTAGTTGCGGTGCAGCGCCGAAAAAACGCAAAAATAGTAAAAAAATGGAGCCGTGGCGCGATGTATCAAGACTGACGGACAAGCGGTGCGCACGTACTTCGTTCGGGACAAGCACCACCTACTCGTCGGCTAGCTTTCTTCTGCCGGGAATAGGGTGATTGATAGCCGTCGTCGGCTCTGAGCAGCGTACAGTCAGGGGAGTTTCGTATAGGCATCCTGTGGGCACACGAAAATGACTACTTGCCACAGGGCAGTATGGTTGCCCGACCAATGCTGATCTTGGGCTACCGCTCACCCTTCCTTGCGCGGGTTTCGCCTCGGGCACTAACCCTAACACAACCATACATCCCTAGGCTGGGAGTCCTGGGCGATGTGTCTGGGTTCCGTATGCTGGATGGTCTCAAGCGTACCTTTGGCAAATTTTGTGCGAAAAATCTTGGACAGCCTCAAATAGGCCCAAAACATCGAAGGGGCAGATATCTCGACATGCGCAACAGACTCCGCGGTTTCCTTTACAGTGCAGCCTACTGATGCGCATCGAAGGCTATTGGCGCCGGATGATCAAGGTCAGTCCGCGTCCGAGGGCTTGGCTTAGAAAAGGTTGGATGGGCTTGCTTATCGCTGTGGACTCGTGAGCTCGTAACTCTCCGCGCGATTTCGGCTCCACACGATATGCACAGCCCGAATAACTACCCAGACCAAGCTGAATCGGCATGGCAGTGGTTCGGGTAGCTTTGTTTCTCTCCGTGGTGGCCTGTAGCTCCCGGTTGACAACCCAAGCATCCTCCATCCTCAGATAGACACTGGAGATTTGTGCTAACTTGACGTATGTGTGCCTGTGTTCATTTTTATTGGCCTACAATCATTCCGCAAAAAAAAAGAGGAATCCAGAAAAAAATATGTACTTTGTGCACCAATTCGGAATTGCTCCCTTAAATGTCGTCGTTTGGTGACCGAAAAGGCAACGAATGCCCTGATTTACGTCTATGTAATTTCACATTTCTCATTTCCCCGCGCGAGACGCCTTACCACGTAATATGGCGGTTCAATACTTCACCGATATCTCGCAGAGTACATATCCAATTAATAAAATCTCTTTACCCATGTGTTCCCCTTGCTGATGCGATCATGCGGGTATGTTTATTGTCGAGTAATTGAGCAAAGGCATTGTTTTGGAATTTTCCGGCTGTTGCTGGAATTAGCTTGTAGGCGCTTTGTCCCGTAGACCCGGGTGCTGTACAGTTGTTGTTGTTGTTCTCACAGTAACTCTCACAATCGAGTCCGTGGTCACAGCACAGGCTCCAGTCACTCTGGAGTCGAAGAATACCTCAGGAAAAACAAAACAAAACAAAAGTGGTTTGCGTATATATCATAGCTAAAACAAGTCGTACATCCGCCAAAAGTAAATAAGAGTGAAATCGGAAGTGAGCGTAAGCACGTACCAGGCCAATACTGGTACATACGTTTCAAGACTCGCAACTGAAACCGACTACACCGCATGCCACCAAGGAAACAAAATAATGTACAAATCTGAGAAAAAAAAAAGGACAGAAAGACAAACGGGAGGAACAGAAACCGAAGCAGAAAATAGTACGTACGTAAGAAGTTACGAAGACTTGCCAGCAGGGGCGGTGTAGCGAGGTAAAGGCAAACCACACAGCGCTACGAAAGAACAAAGCAAGCGTCCGAAAAATAAGCACGTAAAACAAAAGGCAAACATGTATTACACGTAGTAAGTGAATACATACGTGAGCTCGCCAGCAGGGGGGTGTGGCGAAAATATCAACCAACCGACCAGCCGGCGCTATCAATTTGCATGTGTACGAATGACCCGGGGCAATTGAAAAAGAGAGTATAGGCCCACGAATAGGAAATGACCTAATATGAACGTCAGGCTCTCACTGTTTGGGGGACGCTACGCTACGAAATAGGAAATCGTGCTCAGTGGCAAGCACTACACTAAACCGTGTTCACCCTTTTATGCTCATGGTTGGTGTCACAACTAGAGGTGGCCATTGGATAAAGCATTTTCGAAAAACCGAAATTCGGATAGGAGGCGTTATTCTCATAAACGAGAAACCGGTTAAACCGGTACTTGTTTTGCAGGTATTGAAGCCTCCCAAACATTGGCAACCAGGGGTGATTTTTCGATTTTTCCTCTGTTTGAACCTTGTGTACTCCCAAGGGCTTATCTGGTCCTGTTCGTTACCTCGATAGCCCAATTTTCACGCTGTCATGTTTATATTCACGTCGCTCATTTTTGCAACCTGGTTTTAGTGTAGATGGGTGCCCTAAAATATAATAAAACGAAATAAAACAAGAAATCGGTTTTTTATTTTGAAAACCGAGTAATTACAAACGCCTCCGGGGTTTCCAAAAACCGCGGTTAACCGTTCTTTTTTATCCGGTGCCTATCTCTAGTCACAACAAGGATTCAAGCCTAGCTCACATTAGGCGTTTCTTGATGGCGGGCCCATACTGTACCGGTACGCCCCAAAGGGTTTGGTCCTTGACGCACATACATGCAAGTGCTTTTCTGCACGCTCGTATACCGCACGGGTCATACGAGGAAGCGCGGGTTGCTGCTGGGGTAAGGGGGATGTCCGAAATACACTTCAATTAGACGTATGACTCGCACGGCATGATGCCGCTCGTACGGCTTTGCGGTCGTACTAGACGGTTTGGTATGACCAAACTTGCCATTTTTTGTCGCCATACCCAGGCCCCAAAAAGGGTTCAGCTTCCATCCACCCTGCCACGCGGACGAGTTGGAGGCATCCACCCATCCAATGCGTACCGGTAGAATGGCCCGCAGCACGATGTCGAGATGATGATGCGTCAACATGTTAGTGTGGTGTCGATGCAACTGCATGATGGCATAGTGGAGATGCCTGTATATGATGTCGTCATGGTGACGCATCTTACGTGCCTGCATGACATCGTGACGGGGATGCACCTACGGCATGTCTTGAATGTGATGCATTTACACTCTGCTGCTTCTTGGGTCTAATTCGTCAAGAACGTCAGTTTACCCAGGAGACGAAGATGACCCACCCCCCTACACGATGTCGGTGCCCGCATTGAAGTACTGTGCCCACATGGCCTTACATGTACAGTACCTTTTACGGGCAGCTGTGTATCACAGGCGAGCGTTTAGCAATAGCGATGCAACACAAAAACACAAGCACCCGGTGTATCTACGATGCAAAGCCGATGAGACTAGGTTCTTGGATATGATACTACACTGTGCATGTCAAAAACGTGTTCCCACGAAAAAACCGATGAACAGCTACGGCTGCGAGACCCTCAAGTCCATCGATAGTTTCTCCTCGTAACTCATGCTACGGTAGGGTGAACCTAATTGATCTGAAGCGCTTTACCTGAGGCGTGTTCTACCCGACCCACAAAAATACTTTTG
This sequence comes from Laminaria ephemera, assembly GCA_036873875.1. Classification (NCBI taxonomy): domain Eukaryota; class Phaeophyceae; order Laminariales; family Laminariaceae; genus Laminaria; species Laminaria ephemera. Next base: position 8,363 of record JAYJMJ010302321.1, on the reverse strand, counting down.
ACAAGAACTGAAAGTGCAACCCGATGATCAATCTCACAATCTAGGTATACAATGAGAAATACTGTAAAATGCAAATGTTATTTCCGACCATTTTGGGTAAATCCTCGGTTGAGTAGGAGCGTCAGGCATAAAACGTACCAGTACCTGGTATGGTCGTAAAGTGCTACGCCTGTCGTGACATGCGCCTCGTTCACCAGCGACAGGTGTGCACAGCTCAGTCCAGAACTCTTGTTATTGTACCCACATCCCCTCCGCCGTTGCCCCAGCCACTACAACGCACCAGTCCGTGGCGACTGTGAAGCTTTGCTGATACCTGGTATGACTCCAGCACAAGGCGACCGAGTTTCAATGCCGAGGGCAGCAAGACGGCGGCGTGCTGCAAACATGCTGAGGATGGTATGGTGAACGTCCGCGCTAGGCGTTGCTCGCATGACCCCTGCACGAAATAGTCATCCTTCAATGTCGAGGTCACCAAGAAGGTAGCGTTCTGCAAGCAGCATGCTCAAGACGGCATGGTGAACGTCCTTGGCAAATGTTGCTGGCATGAGTCCTGCACGAAGCGGCCGTATTTCAATGCCGAGGGAAGCAAGACGATGGCGTACTGCAAGCAGCATGCCGAGTATGGCATGGTGAACGTCCGTGCTAAGCCTTGCTTACATGAATCCTGCGCGACGGAGCCGACATTCAATGCCTGCGGCAACAAGATGCCGTTGTACTGCAAGCAACATGCCGAGGATGGCATGGTGAGCGCCTGTATTACTAAGTATTGCCTGCACTACTTGTACACGAAGCGACCGACTTTCAATGTCGAGGGCGGCAAGGCGGGGTACTGCAAGAATCATGCTGATGATGGCATGGTGAACGTCCGTGATATGCGTTGCTCACATGACTGCTGCGAGAGGCGACCATCTTTTATTATCGATGGCAGCAAGAAGGCAGTATAGTGCAAGCAGCATGCCGAGGAAGGCGTGGTGGTTATCCACAGCAAGCGTTGCTCACACGACTCGTGCACGACGCAGCCGTCGCGGGGTATTTTGACGGACGGTGCACCCACTGTATGCTCCCGTCATAAGAACGATCTCTTGGACGGTGTCGCGATCAACTTTAAAGTAAGATGCAACGTAGCGGGTTGTCGGAAATTTTCGAAGTGGGGTCTCAACGGGAAACATCCTACCCACTGCCGCGATCACGGCCCTCTCAAAGAGGGGCTCGTCCACACTGTGGGGACTGGTCGCAGCAAGGGGCGGTCTCGTACGTAATCCTTTTGTGCCCTGGCAGGCCCCTCCTACGGAGTAAAAACTGAATGCTGTTTTTGAGTTTTCTTTGTGTCAAACGGAACGTTTGCTTGTTACGGTCCGACCAGACCTTTAGGAGTTCGAATGCGCTAGAGGGGCTTGCTATATCACTGTTTTGGGGCCTCGAAAGCCCATGGCGTAAGGTGCAATCAAAGAAGCAGGTATGCCAGCCTAAGGTTTGGCTAAGGCATGTCTTGCGCCGGAAAGTGTGGTCTACATTCGAGTTCATCAAGTGTAGCTTTTCACCCCGTCCCCTCCTTTCATGTGCCTTAAGGACGTTTTGAGGCGTACGAGGTTGTTGGCGGTGTAAGGTCACGTTTTCATGAGGGGATACCCCCATCTGGTGATGATACTGCTCCCTCCCAAGAGGCGCCGACTAACTTTCCGTTATTTTTAATGTCAGCGTTGGCCATGCGTCCATCTCGCCGTCTCTCGATCTCGCTTAGGACGCACACGGCATTTCATTGCCCGGCCTCACGTTTCTCACTATTTACACGTCAGTCGCTCCGCGTCGATCGCGCGTCGGTTCCGCCCTCTTTTATCTAAACACACACTCTGTCTAACGTATGATGCTGCTTAGAAGCTGATTGGTTTATGGCAACTCGCTCGTATCATACGACCGTTCAAGTTGTCTCGAATAGGGAATACTGACGAACAACACGCCAATACCGTAAAAAGGCGCTGTAATAGATTTGTATTAGAGCTATGTGTACTGGCTAAGTATAATCGGAAATATTTAGGGGTAGTATTCAGTGTTGAGTACTTGGCTGGTGTGACGGGGCGGGCGAGGATTGGTTAGTAGATGCAGGCGCTCATGGTGCTAGGACACAACGTACACACCTATGTATGTTATCGTGTATACGTAAAGAACATAAAGGGATACACCTGTATATTTTAACGAATTTGAGGCACCTCCCCCTTGGCATATTAAATGCCCCTGGAGACGCATGCCTGTTATCTGTACGTGTTCCCAGACCATTTCGCCACCATCTCGTACACCGAGTACACTCAACACCTCCCCTACTAGGTGAACGAGATAATAAAGCATCGCAATACTATCATCTGGCTCCAGATTCAAGAACCAAAAACCAATACCCTAATCAGTAAAATCCAAAAATCGAAGGCCAAACCAACATTTCAATTCCGAAACCATATTCAGCATGATCTCAAACCCAAGGACCAAAAAACAATGCCAGAATCCGAAGTCCAAGAACCAAACGGCAATACTAGAATATCAAATCCAAGAACCCATGCCGAACAGCCTCCCTACCGAGAACACACTAAATACAATCGAAGGGCATCAAACAGCCATGATTCCTGCTCCAAGAATGAACGTACCGGCCTCAGTGCGGTCTGCCTGCAAGGAATATGTGTTTCAACTTCCGAGCTCTCTCTGGAATAGCAGTCTTGACGAGCAAACTGGATGTTCGTTATCCCAGATATATGCTTCAACTCCCGTCTTTCTCCGCAATACAAGTCTTGCCGGCAAACTGGATGTGCATCCCTTCATACAACCCGTGTGTCAACCTCAAATTATATTGTTCACATGTTGCAGCCTTTGAACCACAAACTCGGTACTCGTCGTTTCGCTTACTCCGTATTTCAATATCAACGGGCATTGTCGAGGTTGTTGCCTTCGTGCGAAGACCGGTACCTGTCATAGACCCTCACAATTCATCGATTCAATTAATCAAACCACTTAGTAGGTTCACAATTCAAAACGTTGGACAACGAAATTGTTTATCCGATATCAATTACATTTGATATTATCCAAGACCGAACATACAACAATGTGCGGTTCCTCTAACATTGCCACTGCCGTTGCCTTGGCCGAGGCTCATCCTTTGAGTTGTCTGGCCGAGCCGCGGCTCAGATCCTATTGCCGGCCCACCTGGACAATGAAAGCTGTAGCCCTGAAAAGATTGGCGGAGTACTACCAACACTCAGCCTCCCTGCTCGGCGGACGTAGTATCCAACCCGCTCACGAACAACGGGCACCTGCAGCTTATACCCAACCCAGAAACTGTTACCAATCACCAGCGAGGATCGGAGAGAGGGTATCTACTCTGCTATTTTGGCGCGGACATATTTCCTGTTTTTCCGCGCGTACCGCATCCTGAAGAGCCCCTATATTTTCAATATTACCATGCTACTATATGTGGCTACAGCATTACGAATCATACTGTTTCGTATCGGTGCAGCCTCGGAAGCTGTTGTCATGGTGATCTGTACGGCGCTACTGCTCCATTGTAAAACAAACACACGGGGAACACTGCAGTACCCGCATGGCCATAACACTGACATAATATACCCATTGCTTGTAGCCGAGTTTTTTTGCGGTAGTTCTACGCGTGATCCAACCAATGCAATAACACAGCTTACTGGTGGTGTTTGTTGTAGATAAAGTTGGACCGACTGGTACAGGGTTCTTCGATACTACTGTGTGCATATCAAGAACTTGTCGATCCTCAAAGTGACCAATCGCCACCTTTACGACACCATCAGACTTGTAACCATGCTGTGTTTGGCTCTCCACTGAAAAAAGTGCACCGCTCAGTCCAAACTATCCCTGCTGTACCCGCCGTCGCTCCGCAGCTACCCCAGGCATCTAAACGGCACCGGTCCGTGACGAGCGTGAAGGTTTGCTCACGCGGTTCTTGCAAAAGGCAACCGACTTTCAATATCGAGGGCAGCAAGACGGCGGTTCGCTGCAAACAACATGCTGAAGACGGTATGGTTGACGTCCTCAACAAAACTTGCTCCCATGCTTCTTGCAGGAAGCGACCGACCTTCAATACCGAGGGCAGCAAGACAGCGGTGTACTGCAAGAAGCATGCGGAGGATGACATGGTGAATGTCCTTAACAAACGCTGCTCGCATGACTCCTGCACGACGCAACCGTACTTCAATGTCGAAGGCAGCAAAACGACGCTGTACTGCAAGAAGCATGCTGATGATGGCATGGTGAACGTCTTTAGCAAGCGTTGCTCGCATGACTCTTGCACGAAGCAACCGTACTTCAACCTCGAGGGCAGCAAGTTGGGAGTGTACTGCAAGAAGCATGCTGAGGAAGGCATGGTGAACGTTCATGAATTGCGCTGCTCACATGACTCGTGCACGAAGCAAGCGACCTTTAATGTCTTGGGCAGCAAGACGGCGGCGTACTGCAAACATCATGCTGAGAATGGCATGGTGGATGTCTTGAACCAACGTTGCTCGCATGACTTCTGCAGGAGGCGACCGTCTTACAGTTTTGAGGGCTGCAAGACGGCGGCGCGCTGCAAGCAGCATGCTGAGAAAGGCATGGTGAACGTCGTCAGCAAACGTTGCTCAAATGGCTCTTGCACGAAGCAGTCGACCTTCAATGTCGAGGGCAGCAAGCAGGCAGTATATTGCAAGCATCATGCTGAGGAAGGCATGGTGGACGTCCGTAGCAAGCGATGCTCACACGACTCGTGCACGAGGCAACCGTCGTGGGGTATGATGACCCACAGTGCACCCACTGTATGCGCCCGTCACAGGAACGATGTCTTGGATAGCCTGGTAATCAATTTCAAAGCAACGTGCGAGGTGGTGGATTGTAGGAGAAGATCAAGGTGGGGTCTCGGCGGTAAACAACCTACACACTGCCGCGATCACGGCCCTCTCAAGGATGGGCTCATCCACATGGTGGGAACCGATCGCAGCGAGGGGAGGCTTCGTGTGTCCTCTTTCTGTGCCTTAGATGGCCCCTCCCACCGTGTAAAAACTGAAATATTGTTTTGAGTTTGTTTCGTGTGGACCGGAACATGTTGTGGTTCTGTTTCGGCCAGCCCTTTTAGGCAATCGATTGATGGCATTCAGAAGGGCCTATACAGCAGGGCTTAGGGTTAAGGCAAGACCTAAACAACACCGGTAGGTTATTGCCGGTTTCGCCAGAGAGGCTACCTACGTCGCTGTTCTGGGGCGTGGAAAGCCCATCTCGACGCAAAGCGCACTCAAAGGAACATGTAAGGCGGCCTGAGGTTTGACTAATGCTCGTCTTGCACCAGGTCTCGTCGTCAGTAAGGCAGTCCCTGTCGAGGAATAACAGAGACTACGCTACGAAGGGGACATCCGTCGGCTGCGGCTTAATTATCCGTCGTCGACAACGATGGCGAACGCATATGGAACGCGTGCTGCGATATGATAGGGGTGACCCTTGTTGACCAAATCATTTTTGGCTGACGGGGGTCCTCGACTGAGGAACTACTAAATGTCCATAAAATCCGATTTATGTTCTACAATATCGTTCGTTCTGTGCCTAAGCCATGGGATTCTTCATCGGGAGAAGCGTACAATCTTTCTCGAAGTCACTTTTTAGGCGAGGTAGAGAGCCCCTCAAACAGGGAGGCTTTTGACACGTTCGGTGCTACCCCTACTGCAGCATGCTTCTTTCCGCCATGGAAATTGTTAATTGTGCATTGGTGCGTGGTGCGGATATGACAACGGTTGATGGTATTTAGGGAGTTGCTACGGTAGATTGGCTCTATTGTTGTTGGAGGTTCATAGCGGAATATCCCCGGGTCGGCGGCTTTTCCCGCGGTTGTTTTTCCTCTGTGGCTTTCACTTCTTATCCTTCTTCTTGCTTGCTTTCTGCTTGGCTTCTATATTTGAATGATGACTTCGTGGACGCTTGAGGACCGCGGCTAATAGATATTGATACTTCTACTCTTCTCTGTCGGCAATCGACCCCACTGCCCAGCTACTGTCCGCCAGCGGGTAAACCCTTTGAGATTCCTTATAGATCAAGAAACACGATACATCACAGAAATACTTCGGCTTAAAGGAGCTTGGGGGCTGTGAGGACACTCCTGGGTGAGGGAGAGAGCTGAGGGTCCTTATTCGAATCATACCTAAGGGCGAGTTCGATGTGGCCTAGAGGGCGTTGGTGGAAATGACAGAGAGTGCGGAGGGGTCCTACCGGGCGAAGATGGTGGATCTACGATTACTGACCGCAAGGTGGATTAAACTCGAAGAGGCCATTCAGCTTGACCGATACCATGGAGTAGCGGTGGAATTCGAGGAGATCTGCCAAATCAAAAAGCGACTCGAGCACACTCGATCTGCCATTCTAAAGTACTCGACTATTCTACACGATCTGCGAGGACTCTAGATGGAAGTGCGGCAGGAACCGCAGCCTGTTGCCCAGAAGCAAGATAAGGGTGCGAGCATGGCCAAGTACGAGCCTAAGCTGGTAGCCCCACTTGGTACTGGGGGAGAGAGCACTGCACCGCAGCAGCAGCGGAAGCAGCAGCTTCAGCAGATGGCAGAAAAGGACAATGTATTTTTTCCTGATGATGGGATACTAGAAGAGGAAGAAGGAAAAGAGCTGGATGTTGATATGGTTTTGGGAACTACTGGTATGGTGGTTGTGAAAGGGGAGAGGAAGGAGAAAGAGAACGGGCAGAAGGAATACGTCGGACGAGGGGTTTTGGACCAGCAGCAGGCGGACACGCCGTGCCACTCTGAACGCCTGGGAACTGTAGCCCCCGGCCCTCAGGATGGTAATGAACAGCTTGGTCGAGCGCAAAGCGAGGTGCCCCAGCAACATCAGCGGCAGCAGCGGTGGTTGATGGTATACGAGAGTAGCGAGAGCGTGAAGAGGTCTTGGGATGACAAGCGGTTTCTTGGCGGTTTGGTTGGAAAGCTGAATTGCGAGTCGTACCCATCGTGCATCGTGGGAGCGTGTGATGGTCAGCCCAAGGACGTGTGGGAAAGAGCTGGCATCGGCACGAGCTGGGTAGGAAATCAGGATCTACAGCAGGAGCCACAACAAGACTGGAGTGCGTGACCGGTCAAGGGTGCTGGGCAACATTGTCCCGGTGTTCTTCTGCGATAACCTTTTGGGCCGGATTGAGAATCTCAGGTCTTCAATGATCTTTATTTCTGGTGTGATGGTGCCAGGTGTGTGTCTGGTATGATTTTTGGTTTTTGCTTTCTTGTATACCTGGTTCATAGTTAGCCAGTATATCGTAGGAAGCCTGTCACTGTTGGTCTGCTTACTAGAGACAGGTTATGGTTGAAATGGCCCCTTCGCCCCTAGGGGGCATACACCGTTTGGTATAAAATCATGTCAGGTTGCACCCCCAGCCAGCGCAGGTTTGTGATTGCTTGCAACGATGATTTTGCTCTTCTTGGTTTTTGCGTTGTACTCAAATAGACTGAGCGCAGGCATGAGATGCTCATGAGATGCTGGGTAGGGTATACGAAGGTTAGGTGACACTACTTAGGTAGCGCTGATGATGATGCCGTCAGTTGCAGCTGGTACAATATCTTTAGCACGCAGCAACGAGACAAGCGCTCTACTAGATTGCATGCACACACAACTGATGACTGCCCAGCTAGCACTGCCTTGTCATTGCGTTATTGTCTGTTGTATCCACAATAGTCTTGGCCCTTTGGTTCATTTTCAATCAACCATTTGACCCTCGACCAAAAAAGGCCAGCGCGCTTTGGTGTCAGAGAATTTTCTACGCGTTTGACATGAAGCCGCAATATGTTCTTACAGATCATTGGTAGATGGTTAGGATGAAGTTTCTGGCCTGATCGTACCTCGCGCAGCACTATTAATAGATGGACGGTCTTTTGTCCTATACTGTACTGTGTACGTCCCGGATAGCTCGCTGACAATGATTAAGAAACTACTCGTGAAACAAAGCATGAATCAAACGTTATATATGATTTTGGGTGGAGACATGTGTGTGAGTCCTTCACATTAAACTGATGTTTTCACCCATATACTGCGTTTTATGCGTAAAACGATATTATTGCTGATAGGAAACACAGCAAAAGCAGTTTTTTTTGCATAAACGTAATTACGGTATCCAATATGCAGTCGCCGCAATTATTTGTTTGCGTATTAATTACCCCAACTTGTAGCTGTTACCTAGCAAGCGTAGATTTTTTTCACTATGCATGTGACAGCTGTGCTTTGCACAGCAAAAGTGCTGAATGCTGTATAACGTGACAGGATAGTGATCCCCCCCCCCATTAATACCCCCCCACACACTCTTTATTGGTGCTCCGTCTCGAAAGGGATGCGTGGTC